>CM019217.1:2595092-2637490 GCA_009741485.1 Malurus cyaneus samueli | reverse complement strand
TCCGGGGCCGGGGCGATGCGCCTCCCCCGCGCTGACCGGACCGCTTGGGCAGGGAGCGCCGGCTTGGGGCACCGCTCGCCCCGCCGGACCCGGGCCGGCCCCTGCCCGCCCGCCCGCCCGCCGCGGCCCGCGGCCTCCCAGGCCCCCGCCGGGACGGAACCGCTCGCACCCGCTCGTGCCCGCTCCGCACTCCGCTCGTGCCACGCCGCCCCGGCCCGCCGCTCCCCGCTACCGCTGCCCCGCCGCCTCCCCGCCGCTCGGCTCCCCCGGTGCGGGCTGCGGGGCTCGGAAGCTCCGCTGCTGCTCTGCGCGGCGGCGCGCCGCGTCCGCCGTCCGCTCTCGCGGCCGGCGGCCGGGGGTGAGCCAAGCTGGGCGCGCCGGGACGGAACGGGCGGCAAAAGCTTCCGAGGACAGGGGGCAGTGACGGGATCGGGTGATTGATCGGTCCCGGTGTTCGTTCGGTACCGGGGTCGTGGCGAATCGTCCGGGAATTGTGTCGGCACCGGGAATGCGCGTTCAGTACCGGGAATGTAGGATGGCACCGGGAATGCGTTAGTAGGGTAATCGCCGGGAGCCTCAGCCGGGAGATGTGGTCGGCACCGGGAATGCCTGTTCCGGACCGGGGATGTGTAGGTCCGGCAACCGGAATGTGTGCCGGCACCGGGAATGCGCTATCGGCACGGGAATGTACCGCTGGCATCGACGCGTGCCGCACGGGCGCGCAGGAGATGTGTGTCCGGCACCGGGAATGATGCGTTCGGTACGGGAATGTACGATCGCTCCGGAAGTGTGTCCAGCGGCCCGCGGGTGCGGCCGTGGGCGCGGAGCGGGTCCGGGGAAGGGAACGGAGCTTGCGGAGGCTTGGAGCACAGGAGGGCTCAGGGGGCTCAGCCGGAGAAAAAGGTGATCAGGGGGTTTGGGGCCTGCAGCCTCTGATCAGGAGGGGACAAGCCAGGGGGATTTGGATCTGTCCCAGAACATGGACAGGAGGAGAGGAACGGCCTCCAGCGGACAGGGAGGCTAGTGCAGCAGGAAATTTCTGCATGGAAAGGGTGGAACAGCGAACTGCAGGGACCAGGCGTGTGACGGGGCTCGGGTGTTCCATGCGGAGATGATGCTGCACAGGTCACACTATGGCACGGACAAGAGCAGCTCTGGGGGTACTCACACACAGGGCTCAGCGCCACATCAATTCACCCTTAAAAAGTTTAATCTTTATGCACAGCACTTGAAAGTGTGTGGGCGTTTATTATTTTTAAGAAAACTATAAAAACAAAGAATGCAACATTGCCCGTGAAATACAAACCTGTAATGGACAAGAAAGAGCAAACACTTCGGGGAGAGGAAACAGCCCCATTAACTGTTTTGTCCACCGGGGGTTTGTAATTTACAGCAGCCCGCAGAGAGGATGCGGGTCACAAGTTCAGCGCAGTCACTGCAGGGTCTCACGATCTGGGAATCACTTCATAGCCCAATCAACTTAATCCAGCTCCAAGCTACACACTCAGAAAAGCTAAATGTCAACAGTCAATAAATTTCGGGGGATTGTTTTTTTTCCTGGTTAAGAATATGTAAAATACCCCAGAGGACTGCAGTCGTTACCTGATCTCATGCCGGCTCTCCATGAATGTTCCCTGAAATGCAGAGGGATCTCTCGTGTTTCCAAGCACTCTACATAAGCAGGACAGCGACAGGACTGAGCCACCATCCTGGGGATATCCTGGTGAGGCTGCAAGAGGACGCCAGGCAGCAGCACATAAGCACAGCAGCAGCAAGCATGCATCACCACAGTCCTCCCCACACTCCTCTATCACCGCTTGCAAAACTTCAGGGACACGAGCAGATTTGTTGGAGTCGAGGCTACAGCAACAATACTTCAGCAGTCAGTTCTGCCTTTCATCCAACTCCACCAAAATGCTAAATATTACTTGTCTAGCTGTCTCTGTACAGATGAGAAAACAAAATTAATTGACTTCTCCAAAAATGCCCAGCGGGTGCCCAGGAGACACCCAGCAGCTGAGTCCTGCTCACCTCTCTCATTGAAACTTCTCCTCACATCTTTCCTGTTGCAGCACAAATAAACACACAGCGCAGAATTTTGCTTCCAGTACAGACTTGTGGCTGCTGAATGATCTGTAAATCCCTGTTTTTATGGTTAAGAGGTGTCTCGTTCCCCGGACCACCGTGCTGGGAGAGCAGGTGAATCACGGGTTGATTTGAATCGCGGAGCAGAGCGATGTCGCAAAGCATTCCACACTTTGTGCCTCTTGTGCCTCTGAGAGGCTCATCGCAGTGGGACAGTCGGATGGCAAAAGCATCTGCCTTGAAGGATGCTCGGCACGAGGTTTGAGTCAACTTGTTCTTCACAGTGCAAACATTATCGTGAAATCTGTGAACTTAGGAATTACCGGCTCAATGTTTAAAAACATGCGGCTGTGTCTGGGAAACAGGCGGGCGGCAAAATATCCAGCAGTAACTTGTGTTTTAAAAGCTGTGAAAAAACATCATTCCGATGGGCAGAAACTGCACAGGGATGCAATTCCTTTAAGAGGCTCAGTGCACATGGAAACGTTTGAGCATCTGCAAGGTTTTACCCACCAATTTCCTTTAAAATTAAAGCTTTGACAGACTCACCCAAATATCAACACATTTGCAGCTTTTCCCACTAGCCCTGCTGCCTGAAGAGTTTTATTGTATCCAAGGAATCACACATTTATCTGTTTCAAAACAATGAGGGTCCAGGCACACTGAGGGCCTGACTCAGCAGGACACAGCCTGGCGCTGTCTTTCTGGAAGGTTGAACTTTTCCCCCATTTTCTGCAGGTTTGAGTGGAAGCTGATAACATTTATTGCTGAGTCAGATTTGCAAGTACATGAAATTAGATTGGATGAATGTGACCTTCCTGGTTATGAATGATTAGGAGAGAGGGAGGAAGCAGGTCCAAGTTCCAGCTGAAATCAGAGGCGCTCGTTCCTGATGACTCCGAGAGGGAATCCAAATCTGGACCTGCCTTTCCCGTTTCTAACAAATCCCGAGGATTTCAGGTGTCCCAGGGTGAGTGACATGCTGCACCTTCCTGGAGGGGTGAAAGCTGTGACACCCCCAACCCACGGGATTTCTCCTCCAAGCACCCCAGCAGCAACACAAGGTTTGAGCAGAGAGAAATGATTCTCTACATCCTGTCACATACAGGACACAACCTGTAATGTCCTGGACACAGCCCCAAGAAATCAGTGACCTTCACACCGCAGCTTTATTTAAAAATAAGTGTCATTATCAAGCAGCCCATCTGTTTATCCAACACTGAGTTGTCACAATAATTTTTCCTGGATTCTGCTAATCGAAATCCATTCATATTAAATTTGCCGAGATTCACTCCCCTTTTCCTGCCATATGCAGCAGTAAAAGACGAAAGGAAAACGACTTATTATATCCCAGAACCTGCCAATGGGATTGCAATTTTTTACTTGGGTTTTGCAGCTGAGTTTCATGGTTGCACTGAGTCTTCTGCAGGCAAATTAATATGAAGCAGAATCTCTCAGGACTGTCTTATTCCAAAATCAATTATTGCCAATTGGATAAATTTGTCCAAGTTCAGCTGATGTAAATACGTAACTAAGGCCCATTTGCTGATTTAATGAAATTCAGAAACAAATTTGGATTGCATAATGACATTGGATCCTGCTGATAGATCAAGAGGGCTGGGGAGTAAGATGAAAGTGTGGGTTTGACCCAGTGCAGGCTAATACACACATTATTTTTTGCTCTGGCTGTCAGCACGTAAGTGCGACTGCACGTGGTCCTGTCCTGAGCGAACTGAAACTGGCACAAAAAACGGACTGTTTCTTCTCTAAACTCACAATAATCATTCTTTCAAACTCCAGTCATCGGAAGAATGAGAAAAACTTCATGCCAGAGACCTCAGCACAAGCCTTTGAAGTCAACAAAATATTTTCTTTAGAGATGAGATTGCAGTGTATCATTATGAATAATGACTTAATGATGTAATTAACAGCGAGCACCACATGGCTGCCAGCAGCTGCCCTGTTTTGGGGTCCGCGAGCTCAAGCTCGCCTCCAACGCTGCTGGCCAGGGATCACCATAAAGGGTCATTTAAAACCCCAAGCTCGTGAGGCATGGTGAGCAGTCCAGAGCAGAAGGACCAGATTCCTAAATAACCCATCCCTGCTCCCATGCAGCCTGCTCTGTGCCCAAAGGAGAGGGGACGGAGCTCCCTTGACCCCAGTGCCAGAGAGGCCCAGTTCCCAACAGGAAAAAGGGACAGCAGAGCTCCACATGAGCAATAACAAATGTTATTCTTTCAGCTGACAAACGCTGCTCCCTGCTAAAGGCAGCTGCAAGCCACACATTTTCTGCTGTTACGCAACTCCTCCGGAGCAGCCCAGCAGAGCATGGCTGGGCGGTGCCATCCTGTGGCCACCAAACCTCGGCCTCTCCCTTCCTGCTGTTTCTCTCACCCACTGCCAAGGGCAATACAGCTTCCATTCTCCAACTTCTGGTTTGTAACAATCACTCAGTGGAGTATGGGAAATGGGGAAAGGGGAAAAAAACAATGAGAAAATAGAAGTTAAAATGATACCCTACCAGAGGAAGTCAGAGGGGTCTTTGACTGAGGAGCTGTGGTGGCAGTCAACAATGAATTCAAAACATTGCCTTGAAATTGAAGTCATAATATACTGAAATGAGAGAATGTCTGATTCAACATGTGTCACTGCCAGGTTTCTTTTCATGGGGTTTGAACAACTTGTTTTCTTTAACCACGGCACGAATGACTCTGTTGTGGCCAAGGGGTAATTTTTGATTACAGTAAAAGTGGCAATCCAGGTGTTTGTCTGTCAGCTTCGGAAGCTCGTAAAGATCCATGGAACTCCTTCATTCTCCTGTCCCATTGATTACTGGGTCTCATCAGAGTCCAGTGCCAATGTCCAGGGGTAGCAGCTTCCTCCAGCCCTCAGCCAGCCCCAGGCCAGACTCATCAGGTACAGCCAGCTTGTGGAATGCTGAACTGCCTGGAGCTGCAAGAAGAAGATGGGTGTTTCCCTTTGAGGCTGCTCTGCTCTCCGAAGACAAACGCGCCTCAATCATCCCCATGGCCTTGGAGACCTTGCCAGCACCTTCCTCTCCTGCTTTTGGGCACGCTTCATCCCTCTGCTGCTTGGGGCACCTTCCATCCCTCTGCTTTGGCACCTTCCATCCCTCTGCTTGGAGCACCTTCCATCCCTCTGCTGCGGGCACCTTCCATCCGCCTGCTTTGGGCACCTTCCATCCTCTGCTTTGGGCACCTTCACATCCCTCTGCTTGGGGCACCTTCCATCCCTTCTGCTTTGGAGCACTTCCACCCTTGCTTTGGGCACCTTCCATCCTCTGCTTGGGGCACCTTCCATCCCTCTGCTTTGAGCACCTTCCATCCCTCTGCTTTGGGCACCTTCCACCCTCTGCTTTGGGCACCTTCCATCCCTCTGCTGGCACCTTCCAATCCCTCTGCTTTGCAGCACCTTCCATCCTCTCTGCTTTGGGGCAACCCTCTGCCTCGCACCTTCCTCCCTCTGCTTGGACCTCTTCACCTGCTGACCTTCATCTTCTGTTCACTCCTCCTCTGTTGGCTTCATCCTGTGAGTTTGTCTCAAAGCAGCTGTGTCAGGAGAGGCTGTTCTCAGCTCTTTGCATAGCTCTAATGATAATACAGCAACACTTAACTCTGACAGCACTCTTTGTTTTCTGACTGCTTCCTGAAGCTCAGGGAATAATCCTGGCCTGGCTCTGAGCTCTTCCTGGAGAAGAGCAGTATTTCCGTGGGGAACTGTTGTAAAAGCATGCTGAACAGGAGGGGCACAGGCCCCTGTGTCCCCTCCCAGTGCTGTCACCCTCGGTCCTTCAGGGCAGCCACTGAGTGTCAAGCCACATGCACCGCCCCGATGCACTCTGAGATCAGCGTCCTCTCCTCGGCGATCGTGAGTCATTTCACCCCTCTATGACTTCAGAACTTGACTGGAAAGTGTCTGGAAGGGCCCGAGTGCCTCGAGTCTGCCGAGGTTTCTCCCGGGCAGGGGCTGCCCGGCAGGTACCCCTGGCAGCTCAGGGCCTCCTTCGTGCCACCTAATAATGTGGGAGCTGTGGAAATGCCCCGACCAGAGTCGTTGCTGAGCCTGTGCCTCATCCACCAGCGTGCGCCCAGGCTGAATCCGGCGGAGACGAAATCCCTGTGTGACACCCCAAATCGGGGGATGGGGCTTTGGTTCCAACACTTGCTCCCTCGAAAAGATAGAGTGTTTGCAACAAATAGCAGCCGATGCCTTTGAAATAACGCGTCTCTCCAGCCCCGGCTGAGCAATAGACCCCAGCGCAGATACAGAACCATTGTTACATCTGAAGTGAGAATGTTCCAGATGGGTTTGCCGGGAGCAGCACCGGACAGGGAGGATCTGCCTCAGCTGTCTCAGGATTATGGCCGTATTGAGAAAAAATCCGAATTTCTGAGACCGCAGCACCCGGCAGCAGTGAACCCGAGCAGGGTGGGGACAACACCGCGTTGGAGTCAACTCCAGCGTGGCTTCCCCGATCTGCACGGGTGGGGTGGGGACTGACCCCCCCCGGCCGAGAGATCCCGAGCAGACGAGAGCGCAGCCCTGCGAAATGGCGAGGGTGGCACGGACCCTGAGCTGCCAGGTGCGCTTTCCCAAGGAACCGGCATGCCAGGATGAGGGTGTTTATGCGTTCAGATCTCATTTTTACCCAAACAGACACAAAAGTCTGGCAGCTGCTGTCCTTCGATGAACGGAGTGGGAGCGCGGGGGACAGGGCTGCTTCTGTAGAGGTTACCTTAGATGACAGAGAATTCCACTTTGTCTTTCCCAGAGTTACAGAACCGCAGAGGTATCAGCAGCATTTAATCACTTGTTTAACTTGCCTGGGCTTGTGGTTGTGGTGAGGAGCTTGCTTCCAAACTGACGTGGTTTCCCTGACGGCTCCTGTCACCACCGTGTGCTGCGAGGTGTGTCTCCCATCCCATCCCCCCTTGATGCCATCCCACCCCTTGGATCCCATCCCTCCCATCCCATCCTTGATCCCATCTCCCATCCACCCACTGGATCCCATATCCCATCACATCCAAATCCATGCATCCCATCCCATCCCATTCGGATCCTCCATCCATCCCATCCATCCCATCCCATCCATCCCATCCATCCCACCCAATCCCATCCCACCCATTCCCACCATCCAATCCCGATGATCCCCCACTGATCCCACCATCCACCATCCGACCCATCCTCCCCGGATCATCCCCATCCACCTGATCCCATCCCAGCCATCAGAATCCCCCAAATCCCGCCAACCCCCTTTATGGCCCATCCCATCCATCCTTGGATCCATCCCTCCATGTCCCATCCCATCCATGCATCCCATCCCTTGATCCCTCCTCCCATCATCCCATCCATCCCATCCCATGCCACAGCTTCCACATCCACAATCACAACCATCCACAAACATGTCCCATCATCGCCTCGCATCCCATCCCATTCCATCACCATCCATCCCACTCCATCCCATATCCCATCCACATCCTCCATCATCCATCACCATCCCCATCCCCATCCCATCCACCCATAATCGATCCCATCCTCATCCCCCCAAATCCATCCCATCCCATCCCACCCATCCTCCCTTCACGGCTCATCATCACTCACATCCTAATCCCCACTCCGCCACCCCTCCACACCCATACCCGACCAAAATCCCCACTCCCCTCCACGTTTGTTGATAAAGAAAAAATAACTTCCTTTTTTTCTTGCTAAGGAGCCAAAGCGTGTTCTGAGTCAATGTAGACACAAAGAGGCCTTGAATTTCTGCCATCCTCATCATGAAAAGGTGTGGATCCAAATATACAGACATATAAAAATAAAAAGTTACAAACAATGCTTCCTCCTAAAGAGCTCCCTGGCAAACTCTGGATCGTGCTGGGCCCCCGCTGCCTCCAGCTCATCTTCCTGCTGGTGGAGCCGAGCTCCTGGGGACTCTCCAGGCATCTCTCAGCACCACTCCCCTGGAAATGGTTTATTTTCAGTGGATCTTTGATCCAAGAAGCCCCAATGGCCTTCCTTCCTCGCACACCTTTGTTGTGGCTGCCCTGGTCTGTGTCCCCTGGAGAGGGAAGCTGAGCCCCTCTCCTTCCTTCTCTGCTCCAGAAACATCTGGAACTCCAAACAGGACGGGATTTCCTCTGCAGAGCCCCGAGCAGAGCGGAACAGCAAGCACTGGAAACCTCTGTGGGTCACAGTGGGTTTTGGGACCGTTCACTCTCTTCTGCTGTGGAGCCATCAGGGGTTCTTGGTTCATTTGGGATTCCTGCTCCTCGGGGGAAAGCCTCTGCTTGCACCTCGCAGGGGATTAGTGCAGCCACAGGACCAAATCCCTCTGCTCATTACACCCATGGAAAGCTGCAGGAAATAAATCCTGTTAAGCCATTGGGGCCACTCCAGGCTTACCCAGACAGGAATGGCAAGGCTATAAATAAGAGCTTGGTTATTAGGGAAATAAAGGCAGGAAAAAAGCACTTAAAAGATATTCAGAGGAAATAGAAGCTCCCCCCAGTTATGCTGACAATGACATACAGTCCATGAAATGCCAGTCGAGAGTGAGTCATGTATCATAAATAAATTACAGCAAGATTTCATAGAGTCACAGAATATCCTGAGCTGGGAGGGACCTGCAAGGATCATCAAAGTCCAGCTCCTGGCCCTGCACAGGATAACCCAAAACCTTAGGAATGTTCTTAAGGCTCTTAGGAAATATTGGTAATGTTCATTGTCTGGGACCTCTGTAGCCTGAGCTGCCACGGAACATTCACAATTCAGAGCAGGTCAGTGACCCCAGATGGAGCACATTCATTTATTGTGGCTGACAGAGCCTCCATTGCTGGCAGTGTCACTCAAACTGATTTGGAGAAGCTGCTGATGGGTTTTACACCTTTCTCTGTGTCAGGTGACCTTCCCCTCCTGGGGATGCCCATCAGTGAGATAATGGCACTTTCTTCCCTTTCTGTTTGGAGAAAGGCTGCTTTTGCAGGCTGTGCATTAAATTATTTGCTGGTGTTCAAAAAGAAGAGCTGGGAAGGGAGCTCAGGGCCTTGGCTTTGTTGTTTCACCCCGTCCTGCCTCCCCCAGCCCTGCTGTACTGAGATGCAAATTTATCAGTGGAAGAGTTTATAAAATGTCAAAACAGTTTCTCTCCTGTCAGCCAGACAATTTGTGTAAATTGAGCCTCTCTAAAGACCTCCTGCCGCTCAAACCTCCCTTTCATCTCCCCAGATTTATGTATGCTATTTCAACGGAATTTTAAACCAGCCTCTAATGAAGAGCGAGGATGGAAAGTTCTGTGCTGTGCAGAGGAGCCTCCAGTGGAATCCTGGCTCTTGCTGTCACCTTCCAGGACCTGGCAGGAGCTGGCAGAGGCTGTGACACTCAGACTGAGGTGATTTCCTTCCTCAAACACAGGAGCTGCCTCTCCAAACGCTGGGCTATGTCAAAGAGCTGCAAAAGCAGCTCTGGGAATGAAATATTCCAAAAGGGCATTGCCAAATCGGCAGAGAAGACAGGTGTGACACCGCTCATTGCTGCCCCGGGTGCTGGGGGGACAGGGACAGGGATGGGGATGGGGGATGGGATAGGGACAGGGAAGGACAGGACAGGGACAGGACAGGGACAGGGACAGGGACATGGAACAGGGAATGGGGACAGGAGGGACGGGACAGGGTGGGACAGGGACAGGGATGGGACAGGGACATGGGACAGGACAGGGATTGGGGACAGGATTGGGATGGAGACAGGGATGGAACAGGGAACAGGACAGGACAGTGAGGGAGGAAGGACAGGGATGGGACAGGGATGGGACAGGGAAGGGCAGTGAGGGGAGGAAGGACAGGGTGCCCTGGGCAGAGATCCTGCTGTGTGCCCAAGCGGGTCCTTCTGCGCAGCCGCACGCAAAGAAAACTGTCAGAAACTCTAGAAATTTGTGTGCAGTTCATTCTAAACCCACCCAACGGAATTTGTACAGCCCCTGTCCCCTGCCTGCCCTGTTTGTGCTGGAATCGCAGGGATGGCAGCACAGAGGCCCTGGCACTCTCCTGGCTCTCCAAACACTCTGTGAGTCACCCGAGGATCCAGCCGCACAGTTCAAGCTCAGGGAACGGGATGTGGAGGGGAAGAAGAGCTTTCCAGACTGATTCCCTCTGACAATTGCTCTTGACAGCCTGAAATCATCTTTGAACCAGCCCTGCATTCTAAGGACAGTGAACTTTGCCTTCAGCACAGCTCTGTGTGTGCCAGGGGAGGGGTTTCTTGAGGTTTTTGCATCTGTGAGAAACACCAGCAGCGGTTTCCTGACATCACGTGCCCTCACAGTGAAAAAATCCCAAACGGGGAGTTTCAGAGAGAACCCAAAAGGGTCCTGCTCCTGTCCAGCCCTTCCCAGCTCTGTCCAGACCAGACTGAGCCACCTCTTACCATGGATGGGGAAACTGAGGCCCAGAAGCTGAGTCACGCACGCCAGGCTCAGCCTCTCATTGTGGCTTGTTTTCAGCCCACAGTCACTCTGTCACACAGCTGGGATCCTGCTGCACGTTACATCCTCTCTCTGCCTTGCTTTCACTTTCCTTCCAGGGAGGGAGAGCCAGGACAGAGCACACCACTTGCCACCTCTGGCTTTATGAGCTGTTGGGTTTTTCCCTATAAAGTGACGCAAAACTTTGAAATCCAGAAAAAAAAATTCCTCCACAGCTCCTGGCACAGGGGCAGAATCGGCTGGATGTAACAAAGAGGGGACACTGATGTCCCAAAGCAATGAGGGTGCAGTGCCAGTTTGAGGTGCTCTGCTCTCCCTGCGAGTGTTTTACAGCCCCACCACACAAAGGCAGCCCTGCCTGTTGTTGACTCATCCATAAGATCATTGTTGTGGGATATCTTTTTTTTTCTCTGTGTGTAGCTTGGAAATAATTTTTTTCTAGAAAATTTGTTCCTCCCATCCACCCCAAAGCGAAAAGGGAATCTGTGCTCAAAGCCGCGGCTGAGACTGCAGAGACCTTCCCTTCCTGATCCTTATCTCACCAGGATGTAGGAGGATCCTCGGGGAATAGCTGGAAGCCTTTCCTGGAGCCATCCAAGAGAGAGCGAGCTGAGCACAGCCTTTAAATGGCAAAACCATCAGGGCCGGGGGCCGCCCTCCAGAGCCCTTTAACCCCATCTCGCTGGTGTCACACAGAGACCAGCTCATCCACCGGCACCGGCACGGACCGCTCCCTGGAGCGCCTTCTCTGTGCCCAATAACGGCATCTAAATACCCCCAGGAACCCAATCACACAAAACCTTCAACTGCTGCCCCATAGCTTCACCCCAGCTCAATAACGGCATCTAAAATACCCCAGGAACCCCAATCTCCACCAAAACCTTCAACTGCTGCCCACAGCTTCACCCCAGCTCAATACAGCATCTAAAATACGCCGGGGAATTCCAAACTGCCAAAAACCTTCAACTGCTGCCCCACAGCTTCATCCCAGCTCAATAACAGCATCTAAAATAGCCCCGGGAATCCCAAACTGCACCAAACCTTCAAGTGCTCCCCAGTTCATCCAGCTCAATACAGCATCTAAATAACCCAGAAACCCAATCTACACAAAACCTCAACTGCTGCCCCACAGCTTCATCCCAGTCATAACAGCATCTAAAATAGCCCGGGACCCCAAACTCACCAAACTATAACTGCTGCCCACAGCTAATAATGGCATCTAAAATACCCCGGGAATCCCAAACTGCAGCAAACCTTCAACTGCTGCCCCACAGCTCACCCAGCTCAAATGACAGCATCTAAAATAGCCCGGGAACCTAAACTAGCACAAAACCATAAAACTGGCTGCCCACAGTTCACACCCCAGCAAAAGGCTCTAAAATACCCCTGGGTACCCAAACTGCACCAAAACCTTCAACTGCCTCCCAGCCCCTCTCAGCTTTGGGCGCAAAGCCACCGGGGCTCTCCTACTGCCCTCGGGCTGGTGACACCAGAAAGTCTGATGCCACGCCCGCCGTCCAGCCTGTGAGCGTTATCGTTGCCGCTGTAAACCTCCACCCGCATTCCTGAGCCGGATGAAGGAGGGCGGTGGAGAAGGCCGAGTGCACACGGAAAGAGCCCAGGAAAAGGATCAGCACCCAAAGCTGTGCACACACGGTGTCATCCAAAGCTGTGCACACACGGTTCCTAAACTGTGCACACACGGTGTCCCCTAAAGCTGGGCACACACGGTGTCACCTAAAGCTGTGCACACACGGTGTCCCCTAAAGCTGGGCACACACGGTGTCCCTGGCAGGTTGGGCACACACGGTTCATCCTAAAGCTGTGCACACACGGTGTCCCCTAAAGCTGGCACACACGGTGTCATCCTAAAGCTGTGCACACACGGTGTCCTAAAGCTGTGCACACACGTGTACCCTAAAGCTGTGCACACACGGTGTCCCCTAAAGCTGTGCACACACGGTGTCCCCTAAAGCTGTGCACACACAGTGTACCCCTAAAGCTGTGCACACACGGTGTCCCCTAAAGCTGGGCACACACGGTGTCCCCTAAAGCTGTGCACACACGGTGTCCCCCTAAAGCTGTGCACACACGGTGTCCCCTAAAGCTGGCACACCAGGGTTCCCTAAAGCTGGCAACACGTGTCCCCCAGCCCGGCTCTCCCGTCCCGCCGGCTCAGGGCTCTCCCAGGGCGGAGCCGCTGCCCACACTCCGCGTTTACAGCCCGGTTTTCTCTCCTGCTCTGCTTTGATCGTGGAATTCGTTTTTCCCCAAGTCAAGTCTGCTTTGCCCATGCTGGCAGTGACAGTGACCTCTCCCTGTCCTCACCTTCACCCATTTTTAACACAACGCCCTTCAACACCCCCGCCAAGCTGCCCCTGTTGTGACAGTGACTGCGATCAACGCCCCTGATAAGTGACAGCTCTGCACCCAACTGCTGCTGATGTTCCTGTGCTTCTAAACTGCGCTTGAAAGAGGAACCTGTAAAACTATTTCTTTATAAGTTGCTGCGGAGAAGAAGTGTGGAAGCTTTTCCATTTTTTCCCGTTCATAATAAGTTCCCAAGGCACTTTGCTGACTCGAGGCTGCTGAAGGGGTGCCGTGAGCTTCAGGAGGGCTCTCCAGAGAGGGGAACAGCTCCTGGATGCCGAGGTATCTGCAGCTGGGGGAGGCAAGAGCTGATTTGCTGTGTGGGTCCCCAGGACATGCAATCATGCAGAAGTTGAAGAGTGGCTGCAGCAGGCGACACTGAGGATCCCTCGTGTGGCCATCGATGCCCACATTTCCTTCCGCAGCCGCAGCCGGGCCGGGGGCAGCTCCAGCAGCTCACCATGCCCAACGACAGCGTGGCCCTGAGCAGCCTGGACGGGATTTACATCGGATTCGAGTGCCTGGTGGCTCTGTTTGCCACTCTGGGCAACATCCTGGTCATCTGGGTGGTGAGGCTGAACTCGGCCTTCCAGAACACCACGCTCTATTTCATCGTGTCGCTGGCGCTGGCCGACATCGCCGTGGGGCTGCTGGTGATGCCGCTGGCCATCGTGGTGAGCCTGGGCATGGCCGTGCCCTTCCACAGCTGCCTCTTCATGTGCTGCCTGATGGTGGTGTTCACCAACGCCTCCATCCTGTCCCTGCTGGCCATCGCCATCGACCGCTACCTGCGCGTGAAGCTGCCCACCAGGTGAGGCTCTGCCCTCCTTCGCTTGGCCCCTTTCTGTTCCATAATCACTTCCAGGGGCTGCTTGTGCCCCAAAACTGAGCTTTCCTGACAGCCCGGGGTGCTCCTGAGCAGCTCGGTGGGGTCACTGATCAGAATGTGGTCTCAGGATGCGGCTGTGGGCAGAATGTTCAGCTCTTTTGGTTAGCTTCACAGGATGCTGTGTGTATTTCAGATTTCTTTGGGTTTCTGAGGCTTGTCTTTTAAATAAAATTCCTTTTAGTATTCGCTGAAAATACAAAAGTAGTAATAAACTTATTAACAGTTAACTGAAGTCATTCACTGTTTAAATGAAAAGCACACAAGCTAGAAATGCACAGCAGGACTTCAAACATCTAAGAAGTCATATTTTATAATGGGAAAGGACTTATGAAACTAAAGAATGGATTTTAGTTCTACAAATGGCATAAATCAAATATAAAGAGGAAGGTACGCCCAAGGAACCCAAGGAATAAGATAGGACTGCTAACAGCAGCAAAGCAATGTCGTGCGAGAGGAGAACTAAGATCATAATGAAACAAGAAATAAAATAGATGGAAACATCCCCTTTTAAACAAGGGAACTTAGGCACAGTTCTTACTAATGCTGGAAAGTAACTGTTACAAATGAAGAGCAGGGCTCATCTCAAGGTGAAATTTGGCTTCCCCACAAAAAAAAGTTAATGCTTCATTTTCTAACAATAATCTACAGTACCTGAACACATGAGTTCATCCTTAACTGCTTCAAAGCGCTTCTCTTTAACACAGCCTGGGTTTTCTCCCCCTGCAGATACAAAATCATCACCACGGAGAGGAGGGTGTGGTGGGCACTGGGGCTGTGCTGGTCCCTGTCCCTGCTGGGAGGCTTCATGCCCATGTTTGGCTGGAACAAGGCTGGTCCAAGGAGCCCCAGCTCCCTCAGGTGCCGCTTCGTGGCTGTCATGAGGATGGATTACATGGTGTATTTCTGCTTCTTCACCTGGACCCTGGTGCCCCTGCTCGTCATGTGCGCTCTGTACGCTGAGATCTTCCACATCATCCGCACCAAGCTCAGCCAGGGCAGCAGAGGGGCCGGGGCTTTCTATGGCCACGAGTTCAGGACTGCCAAGTCTCTTGCACTTGTTCTCTTCCTGTTTGCAATATCCTGGTTGCCTCTGTGCATTATAAACTGCGTTTCCTATTTTTACCCCGAGTCTCAGATCCCCCCATATTTGATCTACTTGGGGATCCTCTTATCCCACGCCAATTCTGCCATGAACCCCATCGTCTATGCCTGCAAGATAAAGAAGTTCAAAACCACGTACCTTTTAATTCTAAGGACCTATATCCTGTGCAGAAAAGCAGACCCAGCTCTTACAGAGCAAACAACAGACCCACAGACACCTGAATAAAGGTGGAAGCTGCCAGAAGGTACCAGAGCAGTGATCAACAACCTGGCTTTGCCAAGAAACTCTTGGGAAACTGCAGCAGCATGTAGGCCTGAAATACTCCAAAGCTGAATGTTAATGTATTTCTTTATATTCTATCATTACTAAACGCAGCAGATGGAAATTGTGTCTGTTATTGGGGGTGTTGGGGTTTGTCAATGTGAGGATTGGCTGAGTTGATTGAAAAATAGGATTTGTTCTTTGCTGTTCATAATCCAGCAGCTCCCAACCTTTCTCTTCTCTGTTCCTTTAAACTAAACTTGAGCCTGGTCAGCTTGTGCTTTGGCCACGTTTTTATCAATGTCACATTTTTATCAATAGTAATAATAAATATTAGATGGAATCCTGCTGAATCCTCCCTGACAATCAAAAAAACCTGTCCAGTTTCAGTGTCCTGTGGGGATGGCACAGAGGTTGCAGTAATTGTTACGCCACAGCTGACACAGCCCATTTTTAGGGAACATGGCTCAAACTGAAAGGAGGTTGTTAAAGGCCAGGCTCTTTTTTCTCCACCTTTGAATAATAAAAGTGGTCTAGGAGAAAGCAGAAAAGGGAGTGCATCATTGTGTTTCTTATCTTTGAGAGTGCTGCCATCTGCTCTTCTAGCTGAGATCAGACATCTCATCTGTTGTCTGATGGAGCCCTGGTCTGAGGCCACAGCTCTGCCCAGTCACAGAGCTCAGCTCGATAAATAAACCAGCCAAGGGAAGCCACTGCATGAGAACATCACAACTGCTGCAGCATCTCTGGTGATCATCGATGGACCCGATTGCTTTCAGCAGAAAAAACAGGTCCCACCCAAAGAGTGGAAAATTCTTCATTAGAATAATGCACGGGGGTGGTGGGGGAACTCTGCTGCTGTGTTTTGGATAAATTGAGGAAAGAGAGAGCAACACTGCACCAAGTTGCTGGCACACTGCCTGGCACACTCACAGGGCACAAAGACACCGAGGAACAGCAGGGAGGACCCCAGCCCAGAGTCCCCTCGGAGTCAGAGAGAGCTGCTCCCCTGCTCTCTGCATTAAACTGAGCTTGGAGAACCTGCAGGAGCGAGGTGTGAGCAGCTGAGGGCAGAACAAAGCCCACAGACTGCTCTGCTGAGCCTGGCAAAGTCCGGGAACCCCATCCCCATCCCATCCCATCCCATTGATCCCATCTCATCCCCATCCCATCCCTATCCCATCCCCATCCCATCCCCATCCCATCCATCCCATCCATCCATCCCCATCCCCATCCCCAGTTTGATCCATCCCATCCCAGTTTGTGCTGCCCTCATCCCATCCCCTCCCCATCCCCAGTTTATCCATCCCCATCCCCAGTTTGGTGCTGCCCCATCCCCATCCTCCCCATCCCATCTCATCCCATTGATCCCATCCCATCTCATCCCATTTGTCCTCCCATCCCATCCCATCCCTATCCCATCCCATCCCATCCCATCCCATCCCCATCCCATCCCCATCCCATCCCATCCCCAGTTTTGTGCTGCCCCATCCCCACTCCCAGTTTGATCCATCCCATCCCCAGTTTGGTGCTGCCATCGTGTGCTCATCCCGCCCTCTCCCTCCCCTGCAGGCACTCGTGTGAACTCGCTCCCAGCTCATGAGGAGGGAATGGTTTTGAACTTTTACACGCTGTACTTAGAACACTGTGGGTAAGAACGTATTAATGAACATTGCCAGAGATTTCGACCGTCACACTGTGATTGTGGATTTCTTTTATAGGACCCAATAAGGAAGCAGAGATTTGCATAAAAACATTTTATTATCCTCACTTCAATTACCGAAAATAACTAATCAGAGCACTCTGCAATCAAAAAAACCATGGAAAATGCTATAGTTGGTGACAGAAAGGGGAAACCCAAGGGCACAGACGTGGATAGATGCAGAGGAACATTTTCATTTCTCAATCCTCTCTGGTAGTTTTCACAAACGGAAACTTTACAAGGGCAGGGAGATTTCCACAGATGAGGAAATCCTGTCTAGAAAACCTCAATTTGCCCACAGGCGGTTGGGAACAGGAGGCTTTCCCCTGGTACCTACAAAAGGAGCTGTGTTACACCAGGCAGTGGCGGCGTTCCCAGAGCGCTGCAGGTCCTGCTGTGGTGCCTCCTGATGTCCAAAAGGGGGAACATTTTCATTCACTGGGAAATTCCTCCTCAAGCAGATTGTGGTGCCCGGTCCCGCTGGAACACCAGAGTGCTGTAGGTCACCTCACTCTGGGGAAGGGACAAAGCACAAACATCACACAGAGCACAAGCACCGCAGGGCATCAGGAATTCCTCACTTTCAACTTGTCCTCACACCCCACAAACTGTGTGTCCCTGCTATGGGAAATCAGTAAATGCTGGCTCATCCCACTGCTCAGGACAGTGCTGGGTGCTGGCACACCTTTAGGAACTTTCAAAGATTAATATCAGAGAAGTTGCAGAAATGCTTCCCCTTTAAAAAGATTTCTCCTAACTTGTCTGGTAAGTGGTTTAGTTAAGCCCCAGAACCCTTGAAGTTCCTTGTCAAAGAACTGCTGAGTAACAGTCAAGTCTCAAAAGCAACTTTTCTCCCTCCCACCCCCAATTAATATTTACCACACTGCCAAGAATGTGAAATATCTGCATGAAGTGTTAGAAATAACAGTTGTGACATTTACCTGGGTGTTCCTAGCAGATTCCTCAGGTGCCATCTGGGAGAAAGTTTCCTCCTGTAGATTTTGGTGGGTTCTCCTAAAATCTAGGATGGAAAGGGATCTCAGTCTCAGCTGTTTGCACTGTGTTTGGGGACAGCAGAGCCAGGGGGGATGTGACAGACAGGTAATGTGTAAAATCTGCACTGCAAAGGGGGCAGCCCAAACTGCACACCTGCTGGAAGGGGGCAGGATGAAAGGGACTGAGAAATTCAGTGTGGCCAGGATGGAGAAAAACCCACAACCAACAAAAACCTCCACCATTCATCAGTGGCAAAATGGATTCTTTCCTGAAAACAACCCCAGGGATGATTCCCAAGGAGTTACTGCCAGGAATGAGCTGCTCATCAAAGTACACTTTTATTCAAGGCAGACAATTTCAGCCACTTTCTACGTAACTTCTGCAGTTACCATCACCCTGCTGTTATTTCCTCAACTGTGCCACTTACTTTTCCTGTAGAGGAAGATGATTGCAAAAGCCAGGACAGTCAGGAGGATGCCCGAGAGGAAGGCCAGGGACATGTACAGTATTTCAATGCTGGTGATACACAGAAAATCCCGTCAGAATTCCCAGTTTCAACAGAGGGGTTGAAGCATCAGTAGTGCTCAAATTCACCAAACTGCATGGAGTGTAACACTTTTATCCCAAGCCCTGTGAGATTAACTGGTGTGTATCTGCATGGAGTATCCCCCGGGATCACCCATGCTGTGCACAGACCAGGAAATTCTAATCAGACTTCTAAACCCCCAAAATGTTAAACATGTGACACAAAACCCTTCCCTTGCAGAAGGAGGCTGCAGTCAGAGGGAACTTTGGGTGTCAAGTCAGGAAATAAAGGTGCAGCATTTACTTATTAATCCAGCATTTGACTTCTGCAGCTCTGAAATTCTCTGTAGGGGTGAGGACAGTGGTGGGAACAGTGGTGGGCACAGTGGTGGGAACAGTGGTGGTAGTGGTAATGAGTTCTGCAATAGAAAAAAAAAAATCATCATCAAATTATTGTAAAACCTTTCTGCCTTTTCTCCAGTAATACCACAAGCAACTAAAACCACATGGAGGTGTCTGTACAGACTGTGTGAAAGTGGAAGCAGCAGACAGGAAAATGCAGTGGTTCAGATAATGACTGTGCCAGAGCATCCTCTGGCAGCCATGCAGTGCTTCCCCAAACACCCCCACGTCTGCTGGGCCAGGACAGCACTCAGCCCAGAGCACTGCAGCCAAGGATACTCCTTAAAATAAAATACCTTTATTTCCTTTTGAGGGAGAGCCTCCCATTCTCTCAGAGCACTGACAGGAAGAGAAACTGAAAGGAGGAGAAGAAGTTATATTCATACATATATAGACATGAGCCAAAGAAACCTGCCACCCTCTTCCAACTCAAAGCCTTGATTTAGTTTTTATCTATGTCTTAGAAATCCTACAGAAGCCACTCAAACCTAGCACTCTCCAACACCAACCCTATTTCCCAGGGTCGTGTTTCTGTACACACATGGGTTCACTGCTCCTCGATGGGCTCTGTGCCTCCTCCACCCAGAGAATGAAGAGCATTTAATAACTAAAAAGCACCCACAGGATTTTTTCAGCAGTTAAAACCCTATGAACATTTTCGTAATCAGACGCAGCTTTGAAAAATCCCTCCCTTGGAGTTTTTGCTTTTCAAGTTAAAATTACTTTTCCCACTAAAGCAGGAACAGTAACTTTCTTCTCAAATTTGGGGGTGAAATCTTAGATTGTAACAGATATTCTGCTACACAATCCCTATGCTGATACCTCTCACCACGTGGTTTGCATGAAAATAACGCAAAAATATTACAACAGCATGAAAATAAACACCCTGTTCTCTGCTGCTGCTTTTCCCACTGCATCCCATTGTTGCCCACATTCCAGAGGGGTCAAACCATGAAACTCCCAGTTTCCCACACCGAGCTCCCAGGGCTGTGTTTGCAATAAAAGAAACAATGATAGAGCTCCATCTTACCTCCCAGCATGGAAGTGATGCTGGAAAGCTCCCCCAGTGCCAGCACACCAGTTTAACCGCTTGCTTTGCGAGAAGAATCTGTCACACCACTTACAAGCTCAAATGTCAATCAGATGGGGACTTGCACAATTGTGGAAGTTAAGCAAGTTCACTTTTTTTTATTTAAATGAACACAAAACAGGAAACAATGAAAGACACCTGCACTTTCTCAAACTGTTAATCTAAAAAAAAGTAAGGCAACTTCAGCTTAGCTTGGCTTGAAATAAGGTTCTTGCCTCTGAAGAACACCCTTTTAGTGATCTGGTGTACTTAGAAGTGTAGAAAATCGTGTTCCTCAGTCCCACTGAGGAGTGGGATTGCAGGCACCCCCCCAGTCTGCTCACTGGGGTTTATGGACTGTATAAATCACATCCCAGCACTCAGATTATTTGTGTGTGCTTTGCTGGGATTTTTAACAAATTCCTTCAAGGAAAAACTTCCTAAAAAAGCAAATTAAGACTTATGAAAATCCAGAAAAAAACCCTCTAGATTAAATCTACCCATTTCCCTGTTTTAAACTGAGTACTGACAAGGTCAGATGAAGCCAAATTTTTCATTAGCTTTTGACACATTTCCTGCCTGATCACTCTTTTCCCAGAACTGAACACTTTTAACACTACACGAGGCTTTATAGTGAAGGGGGTTTCCATGTCCTTTAGAAAACAAGGACATTCAGAGCCCCTCCAAGCACGGGGCCAGGTGAATGGGAGCACAAACCATCCTGACTTTAGAACATGGTTAAAGGACAGCAGGTATCAGGGGTGTCATCACACAGAATTCTAACCCAGGGATCAGGTCTGGTACCACAACTGTTCTCTGTGCAGTTCTGTACCTCTGGAAATGTTCATAACCAAGCAGGGGGGATCCCACAGGCTGTGGTTTCAACTGATCCCCCACCACAAACCACCTGCAGTGCTGGGTGTGACCCATCCAGTGACTTCAAAAACAAACAAGCACTGACTGGTACTAGTGAAAGACAGCAGAGGGGTTGTTTTTTCTTTGTTTAATGAGATTTTAGAGTCATAGAGTTTCCAACAGTAGGCATTGGGACAGGTCAGTGGGCTCAGACGTGGTCACACAGCTGCATGGGCACTCTTGGACAGCGCCTTCAGGTCCAGGATGCACTTGGCAATGCTGTCCTTCTGCTGCAAGAGACAGCAAACAGCCTTCAGAAGACATTCCAACCAGCACAACAGACATTCAAATCCATTTCAGATAATCTATTTTAGATCTTTAAGTTATTAAGAGGGATTACAGTTCATGAAATTAGAAATTCACATGCAAACAAGGACCTGCACTAAAGCACAGATTCACAGATGGTTTGGGTTGGAAGGGACCTCAAAGCCCATTCATTCCCACCCCAGCCCTGGGCCAGGGATACCTCCCACTATCCCAGGTTCCCCTCCACCTCCAGGAGCCCTGCACAGTAAATCTCTGTGCAGGTTAAAGTGTAAAGCAGCTAAAACCCAGCAAGTACCTGTTGAGGTGTGATGCTCTGAATAACATTCTTCTCCACCCACTGGATCATGTGGTCCTGCTCCTTCTGCCTCTTCAGGGTCTGCATGGCCACCTGATAGTCCAGCCTCTTCTTCACCTCGTTGTACACCATCAGTAACCGCTCCCTGTAGTTGGCTTCCAGCAGCATTGCAATGTTGTTCTGCACACACAGCAGGACACAAAGGCTCACAGGTGGCCACAACACCAAGCAGCAGCAGACAGGCTGTGCAGCAGCAGTCCCAGGAGCCCAGCAGGGCATGCTGCCCCGGGCTCAGCAGCACAGCCAGCCCTGCTCACCCGTTTGGCGTCGAAGAGATAACTGCGGCCTTCAGCCCTCCACTGCTCCTTCTTCTCCTGCTCAATGGCCGTCTGCAGGGTCTGGATGGCCTCGTTCTTCATGGCTTGAGCTGTGGCAATTTTCTCCTGAAGGAAAAAAGAGAGAAACCCATGCTGCAGAATAAAAGCATGTAATCTGCAATTAATTCTGATTCTTGTCACTAAGCTGTGAGAAATGTCTGTGAACAGCTCTGTGCCCAGGGAGAAGAATGAGGGCTCACAATCAATCATGGAATCACAGAGTGGTTAGGCCTGGAAGGACCTTAAAGCTCAGCTCATTCCCCCCACTGCCATGGCAGGGACACCTTCCACTGTCCCAGCTCAATGTCCAGCCTGGCTTTGGGCACTGCCAGGGATCCAGGGGCAGCCACAGCTGCACAGGGTGCCCACCCTCCCAGGGAACAATTCCTGCCCGATATCCCACCTAACCCTGCCCTCTGCACAAATCCATTTGTACTTTCACAAAATCACTCCTTACTAACTACAAAATCAAGCTACGGTTCCTTTGTTACCTCATTAAGTTTGTCAGCAAAAGCTGCGACGCTAGGCCCAAACTTCTTGATGCCATAAATGATGACTGTCAATATGCAGGCAGCTGCTGCTGTCTCGTGGTTAATGACGTAGATCTCCTTGGAAAGAAAGTAAAGCAGGAGGCCAGTGCCCAGCATGTAGGGCCCTGCAGAAAAAATAAAGCAGCATTATTTGTACAAGGCTTAAATAGACTCAATAAGCTCAAATACCTAAGAGGGACGAATGAGTTTAAAGATCAGGAAGAAGGGTTCTGTATCAATAGGACCAAGAGCAAAGTCACAATTCCACCTGGGAAAGGTGCAAGGAGGAATCTCACCCAAAATGGAAGCAACTTGCACCTGGCATGGGACGTGCTGCTTGTGCTCATTCAGAAACATGCAGAATTCCCTCTGCTGCCCTGGCTCGTTCTTCACAACCCACACGCACAAAACTCGTTTTCACTAATATTTTACCTTTTCAGCAGCCAGAACTGGTGGACAGACCTACATGAACATAACTGAAAATAGTGAAAACCTATATTAACCTGTAACTCCTGTTTTAGGGTAGAGAAACTGGAAAAACTCCTCAGGGATCAAACCATGACGAACTTCTCCTCCCTTCTCGGGCAGAGGTGACACAGGAGCCAAACTCTGCTGAGTTGTGTGCAGTGGTCTTGTGGCGTGCAATACCCTATAAACAAGGAGATAGTTTCAATTATGATTCTTATTAAAAAACTAGACAGAAATAGTCCCCAAACCCACCCTCAGATGAAACTCAAACACATTTCCAATTAAGTAAATAGGTAACTGGTGATAATAAGCTGTCCCATCCCTGGAAGTGTCCAAGGCCAGATTGGACCTGCTCTAGGGGAAGGGAAGGAGATTTAAAATCCCTTCATACCCAAACCATTCCGCGATTCGAAGCAGTGGCATTTACTGGCCACACCTCCTTTCAGGAAGTGGGTGGGACTAGATAACCTCCAGAAGTTCCTTCCCACCGTCCCTATTTTACACGAATGACAAAAATCAGAGCCCAAACCCCAGCAGAACGCTGTTTAAGCACCAACACGGGCCGGTTTCGGCGGGGCTGGCTCCCCGGTACTCACCCCACAGCGGCGGGCGGCGGCAGCGCCCTGAGGGCGGCGGGGGCTGTGAGGACAAGAGGGCAGAGAGCGCGTCAGGGCAGAGCTCGGCCCGCACCCCCGCCCGCACCCGCTCCTCCTCCCCGGAGAAGCGGCGCTCCCCGCGGCTCACCGGCGCGCAGGACGAGGCGGGACAGCAGGCAGGAGCGGGGAGCACCGAGAAAAGCGGGAGCACCGTGAGGAGCGGCGGCACTGAGCGCCCGTCCGGTGACCGCCGCCGCCGCCAAAGGCGCTGAGATGGCGGCTCTCGCGAAGAACGCGGCGGGGCGGGCGCGGGCGGGCGCTCTCGCGAGAGGAGGCGGCGCGGGAGACACGTGGGGGCGCCGCCGGCCCCGCTCCGCTCAGCCCGCTCCGCTCCGCCGCCATGGAGGAGCCGCTGCCGCCGCGCCGCTGCCGCTGGCCCTGCCCAGGCGGCCCGCCGCCGCCCCGCCCGACCCCGCGCCCCCGCCGCCTCGGTGGATGGGGAACCCGCGGCCGCCCCGAGTGGAACATCCCGCCCAGCGCGCCCGCCTGCATGGAGCGGCACCTGGAGCGGGCGCACTACCGCGCAGGTAGCGGGGCGGGGGGCCCGCGGTGCCCGGGGGCTCGGCTGTTCCCCGGGGGCTCCCCGCTCCTGTCCCCGCGCCTCCCCTCGTGTCTCTCTCTCCCGCAGACGGGGCCCTGCTGCTGGGCGCCTCCGGGCTCAACGGGCGCTGCTGGACCGGCTCGCTGTGGGTGTTCGCCGAGCCCCGGCGCGCCCCCAGCGAGGGCTTCTGCACCGCCGGCGTGCAGACCGAGGCGGGGGTCGCCGACCTGTGCTGGGTGGCTGACAGGGGCATCCTGGTGGCCTCCGACTCCGGTAAGCAAGGGCATGTCCCCCATGGCTCGTTGGGATGGGTGGCATCCCCTCTGCTGAGCGGGGTGTCCCCCCATTCCCCTCTGCAGTGGGTGTCCCTTTCACTGACCTGGGTGTCCCTTTCACTGAGATGGGTGTCCCCCATTCCCCACTGCTGAGCTGGGTGTCCCTGTCCCCCATTCCCTCTGCAGTGGCTGTCCCTTTCACTGACCCGGGTGTCCCTTCCACTGACCTGGCTGTCCCTTTCACTGACCCGGGTGTCCCCTGCCTCCCGCAGGTGCAGTGGAGCTGTGGGAGCTGGAGGAGAGCGAGAGCCTCATCGTGAACAAGTTCTGTAAATACGAGCACGATGACATTGTGATGGCGGTGTCGGTGCTGGCCGGCAGCACCCAGGCTGTCAGCGGGGGCAGGGATTTCTGGTGAGTGTCCCCAGCCTGGAGCCGTGTCCAGGGCTCTGCTGGACACTCACTGCTCGCTCTTGTCCGCAGCGTGAAAGTCTGGGACATCCCGGAGCAAATGGTGCTGCACTCCTACAGAGGTGAGTTCCGTGCCATCCCTCTCTCCTTTTTATGAGCCCCTTTACTTTGGTCCTTCCCTCAGCCCAGGGGTGTCACAAGGATTTGTGGCTGTGCTTGGATTGGGCTCTCATCACTTTGGTAGGAAGCGCTTGGCTGGTGCTGAGCAGAAGTTGTGCTGTGTCTGGGCATGAAGGAGTGTTTGTTAAACTGCTGTGCCTCTGCAGGTCCTTGGGACTGGCTGGGGAAGTTGGATACAATCTTTCAGGCTCTTTATCCTTTTGTGCTTTGGTAGCTCACTCCGATGCAGTGACATGTGTGGCTTCCTGTCCTGGTAAGGACACTGTGTTCCTGTCCTGTGCTGAGGTAAAGCTCGCTCTGTTTCCTAACTGTACTCTATAAAAACGAGATTTAACTTTAGGTATTTACAGTTTAATGCACTTAGAAACCACCTCGTGTTGCAACCTGCCTACCTGTGTTATTTCAGTCTGATAAGTTGATAATCAGTTTACCAAGCTGATTCTTACAGGTTTGTGTCAAATTTTGGGAGCTCCTAGTTCTGTCCCAGGGATGACTGAAGGCTGCACTTAATGACAGCATCATTTTAACCCAAAAGAATAAAGAGGGGGGTGGATATTTTGACTGTGAATCTGAATTTATGCCACAAAGAAATTGTAACATTCTTATTCCTTTTGGATTTATAGGACAACAGAATTTTACTCTGGGACACCAGATGCCCCAAACCAGCTACCCGAATTGGTAGGTTTCAGTATGCAGTCACTGCTTCTGCATGGGTTTGTGTTGGAAGAAATAAATCATTTTATGTCCGACTTTTAAGTCTAACCCCAAATCTAGTGATGTGCCTGTTAAAACCTAAGGAGGTTTAACACTGTCACAGGAGTACAATAAGCTTAAAACACTCATCTTGATGGAATAGCAGTGCTAAATGAGATGGAGGAGGAATATCTTGGTGCTGACTCCTTCCACACTCATCCCAGTTTCTTCCCTCGCAGTTTGCAGTGCCTGTAATCACCTCCCTACCTCAGTCATGTGGCATCCACAGAAAAGCGACGTCTTTGTCTTGGGTAAGAACCTGGACTTCACCAGGCAAATCAAGGCCATGATTTTGACAGGACAGTTTTTGCTGGTAACTCCATTGCCCCTCTCTGGCAGGTGATGAAAGTGGAGCAGTTGCACTGGTGGACACAAAGAACCCTGACTCTGCCCTCAGCGCCGCCGTGCATGTCCGCAGCATCACGGGCTTTGCTTTCTCTGCTCACAGGTACAGAATAATAACCCTGCCACAGACCTTGGGGCTGCAGCCCCTGAGTTATTTTTGTGTAAAACCTGCCCATTTTGGTTTTCTTATCAAGGAGGTTGTAGCAAAGAATAGAGCAAACATCTCACTTCTGACGTGTGAATGTCCGTGACAAGAATTCTGCAGCTCCAGAATTACTGACCCACCCACTGTGGGGATTTTTCTAATTAAAGTCACCTCTGATTAAAGAAGGATCACTTGCTCTCAGCCTCTAATAGAACATTCCCACTCAGTGCATTGGCACCCTGCCAGATGCTGATGAAAACATTTTTCTAAGATTTTCTGTGATTTAATTCCTGGCTCAGGATCACTAAGATTCCTGCTTTTCACAAGTTTGTCCCTAAAAATTCTTGTGTTTGATTGTTCTAACTGTGCTCTCATCTGTGTCCTCTAGCTCACCCTTACTGGCTACAATCAGTGAAGACTGTTCAGTTGCTGTTCTTGACTCAGACCTCTCTGAGGTGTAAGTACAGACAGGATGTACTCACTGCTGTTGTCTTGAGTTCATCACTAATACACAGAAACCCAGCGTGGTTTGGGGTGGAAGGAACCTTAAAGATCATTCATTTTAACCCCTGCCATGGGCAGAGACACCTTCTGCTCTCCCCCATCCAGCCTGGCCTTGGACACAGGGATGGGGCAGCCACAGCTTCTCTGGAGGTGCACATTCTCCTAAATAGAGGAGCACATGCTAACAGCACTTAGGGATTGCACAAACCCACACACTCACAGTGATGTTGATGTTTTCCAGGTTCAGAGACCGCTCTCATCGAGACTTTGTAAAAGGCTTGTCCTGGTCTCCTTCAGATGATGCCTTGCTCACTACAGTTGGATGGGATCATCAGGTTTTACATCACACTGTCCCCATCCCAGCTGGTGAAGCTTCTGGAATCAACTGTGTAAAAGAATAGTTTTATAAACTCATGGTCCAAGGTCCTTGCTGGCATCACTTTGATTCTGCTGAAGTCGAAGGTGTGTGGACTGCAGTGGGGATGGTCTATTGTCTGCCTCGAAGCTTGTGGCTGAGAAGGTTCCTGTAGTAATTTTGAGTTAGGCTTAAGTTAGTTACAAACCAAGCTTTACCCTCTCCTCAGGAGCAGCTTCTCCTGTAATAAAGGACTTTGGTTTTACCCAGAAATAAATTGACTTCAGGCACAGAGGAGACTTGGAGAGACGGGGAATTAGGTGTAACGAAAAAAGAAATAAAGTCAAAAAGACTTGATTCCTTCCTCAGTTCTCCCACTACCCATGGAATTAATAGAAACCTTTGGAGGAGGTTAGCAACACACCTCTTTTTGGGTAGATGTGAGAGCAAAGTTCTTTGCTCTGTAAATCAGGTGGAATGAAAAGACCTGTTGGGATTTAAGGACTCAGGGGGTTCCTGTATTGTCCTTAATGCAGCACAGGGGTGACGATTGGCCCTCAGCACCAGTGAGGAGCCTCTGGTGAGCACTGGACAGGGGTGTGCAGTGCCAGAGTTTGGTGTCAGGATGTACAATCAGGATCCCTGTAATGAAACACTTGGGATGGTGCTGAAATGCTGGGATGTCCCATGGCAGGGAGCCAGGAGGGAGCGGGTGCTGAGCTCTTTGACACCACATTTCATCTCCTCTGTGCTGAAGGCAGCTTAAGGATCAGACCTTGAACAAAAGGTTTACGTGAGGGAAAACTGGCCTAAGGACTTCAGTTGTCATTTGCTTGCTCCTGTACCAGACTCTGCTTAGTGATAAACCAGATCCCTGCACTTGTGCCGAGTGACTTCTTGTCCTGGTGAGAGGGGACAGGACATTCCCCTGCTCCCCAAACAGACTCCACAGAACCCCTGAGGTGTTTTTGTCGAACACCACGTACATTGTTAACTCACCTGTTTGTTTCCCTGGAACATACTTCCCTGGAAAAAGTCACTGCTCTGCATGCATTGCTGCTGCTCTAGATAGGCCTCGGTCTGGCCTAGAATTTCCTAGATAGAATTAAGCAAGTCCTGACTAATGACACAAAAATACTGTTGAAATGAATGTTACCCCTGGTTCTTTAGCATGATGGCAGCACTTAAATGTACACTGCTTCCAGTTTTTCTCTCTGTATACACATAGGTTTAGTTGTGCAAAGCCCACAATTAATTTTTAGGCAGACTAAGCTTTTCCAGGCTCTGCACTTTTCTCATACTCTTTGTAAAGCCCACTTGCTGCTTTTTTAAATCCCGTGTCATACAGGTGTTCAGAGAGCAACTTCCTGTTCTAGAGCAGTGTATGACAAGGAGAAGGTAAATTATGATAAAAACTGACACATTTCCCCAGAAATACCCCTTGAACCAAATTCCCTTAGGGACTTCTGATGCTGTACTGAAACAGTTCTTGTGCTGGTTCTGAAAAAGTTGTCTTGGAAGATGGTTTTCATTTGTAACTGGGTATAAGTTTCTCTGGGCCACTTCTGTAGCATTGAAGAGCCAGCTGAGATCATCCACACGGTTAAAGTTGTGATTTCAGTCCCTGATATTAAAACTGTTCTTAAATGAAAGTTCACCGTATTCCTGTTCAATGCCAGGGTACTACAGATCTTCAGCACTAGCTCAAGGCAGGCTCTGGGTCCTGCTTGCTTTCAGGAAACTTTTCTTTGTAAAACTTTTTTTCCATTGGGTTTCCATCATGGCACAGCTACAAAGAAAAGTTTGAACTGTCAAACATTAAACCACACTCAGTGTCCCACGTGAGTAAAACAATAGTCCATAGCAAATGATTCCTGGTGGATGGTGAAGCCTGTACGGACAGCAGGTCACTGGTGATGTATTTAACGCTGTTTTTACAATTAAAGACTGAAAACCCCGCAGCGTCTGGCAGATGTTTGTTGTGCCACAGGATGGCAGCAGTGCCCTGAACGGGCGAGACAGCACTGCCCCAGCTCTGCACATCACCTGAAAGGATTGCTTTGGGGTTTGTAGCACTGGGGATTTTCGCTCTGGGAAGAGGAGCAGAAGAGCAGCAGCTCAGGAGTCCCTCTGGTGTGCAGTTGGCTCGGAGCTGGCTGTACCCGTGCTGGCAGGGCTGCAGTAAAGTCACATAGACCCACGGGCAGCATGGCAGGGACACTGGCACTGATCAGCATTCATTGCTGGACACTGGCACTGCTCAGCAGTCTGTGCTGGACACTGGCACTGCTCACAGTCCTTGCTGGACACTGGCACTGCTCAGCAGTTCTTGCTGGACACTGGCACTGCTCAGCAGTCTGTGCTGGACACTGGCACTGCTCATAGTCCATGCTGGACACTGGCACTGCTCAGCAGCCTGTGCTGGACACTGGCACTGCTCAGTCCATGCTGGACACTGGCACTGCTCAGCAGTCTTTGGTGGCTTTGCAGCTCCCTGCCAAGGAAGGGAGGCAGTTCTGTGGGCTTTGGGGCTTGCTCAACTGTCCCTGTATGACATGCCCTTCAGTTTTGGGGACACTTGGGTACACACGCTCCAGTAAAAGCTTCAAGGCACACATTGCACCCTTTCCTTCCCTCCCTGGTTCTGTAGCCAGAGCTGGATGAAGGAGATGAGAACACAAATGGGTTGAATTTTGAGGAGGGGAGAGAGGAAATCACTGCAGACAAACGTTTCATGTCGCTGCTCGCATTGCTCACACTGCAGTCTCAGCTCTGGGCACAACATTCGAGTTGGGACTTGTAAGAGGTGTGAGAGTTTCGTCCCTAATGAGCAGCTCCAAGCCCAGAACTATTTATAGAAGTTGCAGCAGCTTCTCTGCCAGCCTGCCCAACCAGCTGGGTGTGAGTGACAGAGCTCTTGGGGCTCAGCTGCCCCTTCATGCCTGGACTGGGCTTTAAAAACTCTGAAATGGCCACAGGCTTTGGACCAACTGCTCAGAGAAACTGCACCAAGCCCTGGGTAAGCTGAAATTCCAACCCTTGCTGAGATACATTTTCCCATCCTTTTAACGATGTGGAAACTCCTCAATCCCACAGCAGACAGACCACACATGTAACACTAAAAAAAAACAGACCACACATGTAATAAAACAATACATCCAGAAATGTTTAATGCAAGAAGGTTGGAGTTCAATGGCACTCATAAATAAGAGACTTTGTTCAATACTTTACAGCTAATGCTCTGTTACACTCCCCTAGCAGGAACTTCTGAGGCAGAGGCAGCTGCAGGGGATAATTTAAGTTGTACCATGACTTATATGACCACACGGCATCAGAGAGGGTGAAGTGAGAGTAATTCCACTGCCAGGCTTTAGGATTGCTCTCAGCACTGGTTTCTGGGCCCCATTAATACCCCTTAGTTTTGTTTCTTCCTATCCTGTTGCTAAATTTCCACAATGAAGGAGCTGTGAGGGGCAGAAACAGGAGTGCAAGGACAGTTTATCCACACCCCTGACAGAGGAACCTGCCCCAGGAAAAGGGGATGTTCCCATCCCTCAGCCCTCACTTGAGCAGATTGAACTCTGTCCCCACTGCTTTGGCTGCCAACAGCTCTGACAGAGGTTCCTTTGTCACAACAGCCCCAGAATCAATGTCGAGCTGAAACTGAAATACCAGAATCTGCTGAATGCATTCAAAAGAAGCAGGGATAGCCCAAAGTGTTTAAAGAATAGAAGTGTTCCACTGCTGAAAACCTGCATGCTAACCAGTTCTGCAAGTGGGAGCAGAGTCCAGCCTGATTCAGTGACAGCTCAGGCCCCTGTGCATTCCCAGAGTGGTGTTCTGGAATGAATAATGGCTATTTTATAAAGCTGACTTATATTATCACGCTTCTAACTCTAAATTAAATAATTCTGCTAAGAATGAGACACTCCATGGTGTCTAACACCATATTGCAACTACAGGTGAATTGTGTGTCTGGGTGAAGTAGTAAATGTGACACTCAAAGCAAGTGTCAGCATTGGAGTGTCACAGTTTTCTCTAAAAAGAAAAAAAAACCCAAAAACTTGTGTTAGGAAGATTCCAGTTTGGAAGAATTTTTGAGGTGGAAAATTGCACAAACACACCCTGCCCTCCCCATTTCTGGGCAAAGTCAGGATCAAAAACTGCAATCTCCCACCCAGCCTTATATTAGAATTGTTCTTGAGAGCTCATTTACAATTATAGCTTATTATTTTGAAAAAAAAAGTATCAGGAACAAAAAAAACATGAGGTTGCAATGTTATCAAAGAGACAGTTTTCTTTAAACTGGTGAAACTTCATCCAATACTAAAACATGACCCTTAAGCCTCTCAAAGAGGATCACAGATCTACTTCTACAGATAAGACCCCTCAAGATGCTCCTTGCATGGAAAAAATTCCATGTTTTGGGGTGAGTGGTATCCACACTTAAGTATTGGCACACTTAAATATCCTTATAGGTACTCCATAGTCACTCTTGTCCATAAATATTTTTTTAAAACCAACACCCAGATATTTAAAGCCCATTATTTCAATATTGGCTGGGGTGAGCACTGGAAATCTTCCAAGTCACTGCAACTTATTGGCATAAAAATGCCCTTTGAATTAGCTATTAAACTGATTATTGTATTTGCATTTTCATTTTATTCACAGCAAAGTAAAGTTCAGAATACTTTAAAGCTGCTGCAATATCTGAAAGGGCTGTTAAATTATTAGGTAAAGCTGGAAATAACACAAAACAGAATGTCAGTGACATGACACGAATATCAAGATAACTTCTGAGAGTTCCACCGTGAAGGAAAATTTATCCCTGATTTTGAGCTGAATTGCAGAGCAAGATCTGCTTGCAGGGCACACAGAGGTGTGTGCAAGGCAGGGTAAGCTGGAGTGGAACCAATGGCATTTATAGCATTGAAAACAGAAAGTGCTTTCCATAAAAATAGACTAATGTCTCAAAGTGCTTTTAGTTTCAGTGATTAGAAAATATTCTCTACAAGTTTTTACAGTTATCTTACAGTGATTTTCAGCAAGTTTACCTATGAGGAAGATTCTCTGTTTGTAGTTTCAGCAAGCTGGCAATTCACAACTCAGGTCAGCTGTGGTGAGACCCTGCTGCTCTTTGGAGGTTACAAACCCTCTCTAAGCTCCTCACTGTCCCACCTCTGCACTCTCTCAGAGTGAGAGCAGGGACACATTTGCACATCCAACACCTGGAAAAGCACTGAGGGGAACACCGGGAGCCAGCTCCCTTGGGTGGCACTGCAGACACCCCACACACCCTGAGATCGATACACCAAAAGTTATCTTCTTGCTCCCCAAATGAGGCCAAGTGAAGCCAAGTGTCAGCAGAACAGCTCCTAAGGACACTGGGGGGGTCACAGGGGTGTGAAGTGGCAAGAGAAGGCAGGGGAAGCACCAGCAGCACTTGGCGAGTCCCTGGCACCCACCAGCCAAAGGAAAAGAAGGATTGCTCCATGACCTACATCTCCAAAGGGCTTCACAGGCATCCATCTGAGCCTCACAGCCTCCTTCCACGAGGAGTGATCACCAACAGAAACATTTCCAGTGAACAAAAGGCACAGCAAAGCAGGGCCCCTGCTCCCAAAGCTGCTCCTGGAGAAGGGGCTCACACCCGGCTTGGCAGGACAGGCACTCACTGCCAGGAGCTGGGTTTAAGGCAGAATTCATTTGCTCCAGACTCTTAAAAAACAAAAAGGATCTAATTATCCTAAACTCTCCTTCCATCCCACTGGGCTCACATTCCTATTTCAATCCCTGACATTTAGCTTTGCCTCCATTGTGCACATCTCCCATTTGGTTTCTCCCTGCTCCCAAGCACGCTGGAGTGAAACCAATTAAAAAACAAACTGAAAACGATCCTTCCAGTGGTGATACTCTTCAAAGAGAGCTAAGGATGCTCTTTGGCTTTCCTAGATGACCTGTCAGACTGCAATTCTGAAAGGAATCCAGGGGGGAAATGGGAAAAAGGGAAAGCACGTTTGCTCACGTAACAAGGCAGCTGCCTGTCCTCCACAGTAACTACTCTCCATGACAGTCTCTTGAGAAAAGTCCACGTCTTGGGCTCATTCCCCACCTTCTCCATCAGCAGTTTCAAGCAGAGCGGTTTCAGGCTGGGTTGGGACAGTCCCTGGTGCTCTTGGAGAAGGAAAGGAGCACCCCGGGCACCTTCTGGCCCTTGCTGGGCAGCCCCTGGTAGCCTACCGGTGGCTCTGGTAGCCGTAGGAGATGGGCTGGCGAGCGCCAGGCCGGACAGTGAAGGTGTTGGAGGGTCCCCCATAGGGCGAGGAGCCGTGGGCAGGCCTGTAAGGAGAACAGAGGGCATGTCAGCCACAGCCCAGGTGGTCAGTCAGCATTGCAGGGATGTGTTTCATTCTTTGTCCACTCAGTATGGGGTGGACAGGAGGGACATGGGCCCTGGGTCACAGCTGGCACCAGGGAGGAGCCGTGGGTCGGTCCCTACCCTTGGGGCTGCAGGAGGGGCTGGGGGCCAGCACGAGCCAAGGGCCAGTGTGGAAGGCTGGCTAGCTGAGAGGGGTCACGTAGACATGTTGAGATGGAGGGGTACAGGTATTGCACTCAGCTAGGATAGTTGCTGAGATTGTGTGAACAATTCTTCTGAAGCAGTGGGAAGGCAATGCAAGGACATCATGTTTTTAAGCCGCTGGAAACTCCCTACAAGATACTTGTGTTGGTTAGCTCTGGGAAAAAGTAGAAGTAGATAAAGGAAATTGGCAAGTGAATCATTAAAGGTGGAGTTGACGTTTAGGACATGGACCTATGAAGTATATGTATTACAGAATATGTATGAGCTAATTATGTACACTATAAAGCTTAGACATCGTTTGCAATAAATCGAAGTTCGCTTATAACTCATATTGAGTGGTCCGAGTCTTCCCTTCTGCGACAGGGCAACGCCTGCTTGGAGCCGGGTGCTGCTCTGGGGCCATTGAAAAAGGGACACTGGGGACAGGAGGGGCTCAGCTCAGGGGAACACATACCTGCTGGCTGTCAGCACGCTGGCAGGAGAGAAATCTCCGTTCTGCCCCTTGTACTTGGCATCAGCCCCGCTGCCGCCGTAGGTCGCCCCTTTCCCAGCAGCATCCATGGAAGCCCGCCTGGCCTGGGCGCTCGGGGGGCCGTTCCTGTGGGCAGAGCCCAGGCGCCGGGAGCCCTCCCCGGCTGTGGAGCTGAACCCCCCGGGGCTGTACGAGGACACGGTGGAGGACAGGGTGCCCGAGGCGCGGGGGGCTGCCCGGGGGTACGAGCTGTCGGGTTCCGACATGTACAGGCGCTTCTTGATCAGCGGGCGCGGGTTGGGGCCGTGGCTGGAGAAACTCGGGGGGCTGCTGTAATCGGGGTACTGCGGGGTCAGGTCGCCGTTCCTCCAGCTCTTCTCCAAGGACAGCAGAGCTGCTGGCTCCTGGTTGCCCCCGTAGCTGCGGCTGTAGCCAGACCACCTGTAATAGCGCGGCTCGCCCGAGCCCCGGCTGCTGTCAGGGACGCTGGGACACTTGCGGTTCTCCTCCCGACGCGGGACAGGACCTTCATCCGCCTCGTTGCTGAATTCGGGCGGCGGGGGGATGATCCCGAAGTCCTGGATGAAGACATCCCTCCACCGCCATCGGTGCCCGCCGCCCCCTCGCTCCCGTGCCGCCCCCTCCGCCCCCCGAAATGCTGCCGCCACCTCCGCCGCACCTCCACTCGAGCCGGTGCACCCCCTCTGCCACGGCCGCCGCCGCCCCCCTCCGCCTGTCCCCCCAGCACCCCGGCTCCTCAGACTTCATCCCGCCGGCCCCGCCGGGCGCCCGGGACCCCGCAGCCTTCGCCCCCGGCATGTCCAAGTGGAAGTCGGAGACGGTGCTGAACACGAGGCAGGCGGATGGCGAGGGGCCGCTCTGCGCTGCCCAGCCCGGGGTGCCCGCGGCTCCCAGCCCCAAGGAGAGCCCGCAGCCCAAGGCGAGCCCCCTCACCTTCCCCAGGTCGTTCAAGGTGCCGCCGCCCGCCCCGGCGCGCTCCTCGTCCATCCCGGTGCAGGAGGGCCAGCCCGGCCGGCAGGAGCCGGTGCCCCGGCAGCTCCACACCCGGCCACCGCTGCCGCCCTGCTTCACCATCCGACCCGCGGCCAAGGCTCGGCCCGGAGAGGCGGAGCAGAGAAATGCCGGGCTCAGGCAGGACAGGTTGCTTGATAAGGAGACCAAGTTCTGACCACCTGTCGTTGCACCCCCCTCACAGCGTCACGATGGCGAGCCTCCTGACAAGCGCGCGGAGCTACAGGCGAGAATATCAGGAGCCACAAAATTGGCGAGTCACAGAGTGTGTTCGGGCAGAGACAAGATTCCCTCCTCGCTCGGATGGAGCCAGGGATAGCTCTTGGGTGCAAGCGTGGCACTGACACGAAACGGTTGCCGACCGTGCTCCGATTTACGCAGTACAGGTGAGTGATGGAGCACTAGCAGCGGCGTTACATTCTCAGACATGTCTCGAGTATGTCAACACTTATTGAAAGAGCCTTTGCCCTTGTTCCCACGACGTCGCAGGGCGGGATCTTCGCTCCAGCGCGGACTAGCAGCAGATAGAGCATTAGACACCAATGAGTTTTTAGCAAACCATGGGAAAGTTATCCCATCGTGGGGAATACTTGGTGCAAGGTGCTGCCACGGTGTGCTGCCTTTCGCAGTACATAGCGTGCAGAAAGCGGTGCTCGCAGCGAGATAAGCACTTTTTGAAAGAGCCTTTGCCCTTGTTCCCCACGCATGACCGCTTGCAGGCAAGCGAGATAGAGCAAATTAGAGTGTTTGCAAACAAAAATTCTCGTGGGAATACTTGGTGCAAGGTGCTGCCACGGTGTGCTGCCTTTCGCAGTACATAGCGTGCAGAAGCGGTTGCTCGCAGCGAGATAAGCACTTTTGAAAGAGCCTTTGCCCTTGTTCCCCACGCGTGGACGCTTGCCAGGCAAGCGAGATAGAGGAAATTAGAGTGTTTGCAAACAAAAATTCTCGTGGAATACTTGGTGCAAGGTGCTGCCACGGTGTGCTGCCTTTCCAGTAAAACAAATAGCGTGCAGAAGCGGTTGCTCGCAGCGAGATACAGCACTTTTTTGAAAGAGCCTTTGCCCTTGTTTCCCCACGCGTGAGCGCTTGCAGGCAGGCGAGATAGAGCAAATTAGAGTGTTTGCAAACAAAAATTCTCGTGGGAATACTTGGTGCAAGGTGCTGCCACGGTGTGCTGCCTTTCGCTGTACATAGCGGTGCAGAAGCGTATGCTCGCAGCGAGATAAGCACTTTTTGAAAAGAGCCTTTTGCCCTTGTTCCCCACACGTGAACGCGTGAGCGCTTGCAGGCAAGCGAGATAGAGCAAATTAGAGTGTTTGCAAACAAAAATTCTCGTGGGAATACTTGGTGCAAGGTGCTGCCACGGTGTGCTGCCTTTCGCAGTACATAGCGTGCAGAAGCGGTTGCTCGCAGCGAGATAAGCACTTTTTGAAAGAGCCTTTGCCCTTGTTCCCCACGCGTGGCCGCTTGCAGGCAAGCGAGATAGAGCAAATTAGAGTGTTTTGCAAACAAAATTCTCTGCTGGGAATACTTGGTGCAAGGTGCTGCCGCGGTGTGCCTGCCTTTGCCTGTACATAGCGTGCAGAACCGGTCGCTCGCAGCGAGATAAGCACTTTTTGAAAGAGCCTTTGCCCTTGTTCCCCACGCGTGAGCGCTTGCAGGCGAGCGAGATAGAGCAAATTAGAGTGTTTGCAAACAAAAGATCTCGTGGGAATACTTGGTGCAAGGTGCTGCCACGGTGTGCTGCCTTTCGCAGTACATAGCGTGGCAGAAGCGGTTGCTCGCAGCGAGATAAGCACTTTTTGAAAGAGCCTTTGCCCTTGTTCCCCACGCGTGAGCGCTTGCAGGCAAGCGAGATAGAGCAAATTAGAGTGTTTGCAAACAAAAATTCTCGTGGGAATACTTGGTGCAAGGTGCTGCCACGGTGTGCTGCCTTTCGCAGTACATAGCTTGCAGAAGCGGTTGCTCGCAGAGCGAGATAAGCACTTTTTGAAAGAGCCTTTGCCCTTGTTCCCCACGCGTGAGCGCTTGCAGGCAAGCGAGATAGAGCAAATTAGAGTGTTTGCAAACAAAATTCTCGTGGGAATACTTGGTGCAAGTGCTGCCACGGTGTTGCTGCCTTTCCAGTACATAGCGTGCAGAAAGCGGTTGCTCGAAGCGAGATAAGCACTTTTTGAAAGAGCCCTTTGCCCTTGTTCCCCAGCGTGAGCGCTTGCAGGCAAAGCGAGATAGAGCAAATTAAGAGTGTTTGCAAACAAAAAATTCTCGATGGAATACTTTGGTGCAAGGTGCTGCCACGGTGTGCTGCCTTTCGCCGTACATAGCGTGCAGAAGCGGTTGCTCGCAGCGAGATAAGCACTTTTTGAAAGAGCCTTTGCCCTTGTTCCCCACGCGTGAGCGCTGGCAGGCAAGCGAGATAGAGCAAATTAGAGTGTTTGCAAACAAAAATTCTCGTGGGAATACTTGGTGCAAGGGTGCTGCACGGTGTGCTGCCTTTCGCAGTAACATAGCGTGCAGAAGCGGTTGCTCGCGAGATAAGCACTTTTTGAAAAGAGCCTTTGCCCCTTTGTTCCCCACGCGTGAGACCTTGCAGGCAGCGAGATTGAGCAAATTAGAGTGTTTGGCAAAACAAAAAATTCTCGTGGGAATACTTGGTGCAAGGTGCCTCCAACGGTGGGCTGCCTTTCGCAGTACATAGCGTGGCAGAAGCGGTTGCTCGCAAGCGAGATACAGCACTTTTTGAAAGAGCCTTTGCCCTTGTTCCCCACGCGTGAGCGCTTGCAGGCAAGCGAGATAGAGAGAATTAGAGTGTTTGCAACCAAAAATTCTCGTGGGAATACTTGGTGCAAGGTGCTGCCACGGTGTGCTGCCTTTCGCAGTACATAGCGTGCAGAAGCGGTTCCCTCGCAGCGGGATAAGAACTTTTTGAAAGAGCCTTTGCCCTTGTTCCCCACGCGTGAGCGCTTGCAGGCAAGCGAGATAGAGCAAATTAGAGTGTTTGCAAACAAAAATTCTCGTGGGAATACTTGGTGCAAGGTGCTGCCACGGTGTGCTGCCTTTTCGCAGCTGTACATAGCGTGCAGAAGCGGTTGCTCTTAGTGAGATAAGCACTTTTTTGAAGAGCCTTTGCCCTTGTTTCCCGCCACGCGTGAGCGCTTGCAGGCAAGCGAGAATAGAAAGCAAATTAGAGTGTTGGCAAACAAAAATTCTTCTCGTGGGAATACTTTGGTGCAAGGTGCTGCCACGGTGTGTGCTGCCTTTCGCAGTAACATAGCGTGCAGAAGCGTTGCTCGCAGCGAGATAAGCCCACTTTTTGAAAAGAGCCTTTGCCCTTGTTCCCCACGCGTGAGCGCTTGCAGGCAAGCGAGATAGAGCAAATTAGAGTGTTTGCAAAACCAAAAATTCTCGTGGAATACCTTGGTGCAAGGTGCTGCCCACGGTGTGCCTGCCTTTCGCAGTACATAGCGTGCAGAAGCGGTTGCTCGCAGCGAGATAAGCACTTTTTGAAAGAGCCTTTGCCCTTGTTCCCCACGCGTGAGCGCTTGCAGGCAGCGAGATAGAGCAAAATTAGAGTGTTTGCAAAGCAAATTCTGTGGGAATACTTGGTGCAAGGTGCTGCCACGGTGTGCTGCCTTTCGCAGTACAATAGCTTGCAGAAGCGGTTGCTCGCAGCGAGATAAAGCACTTTTTGAAAGAAGCCTTGCCCTTGTTCCCCACGCGTGAGCGCTTGCAGGCAAGCGAGATAGAGCAATTAGAGTGTTTGCAAACAAAAATTCTCGTGGGAATACTTGGTGCAAGGTGCTGCCACGGTGTGCTGCTTTCGCAGTACATAGCGTGCAGAAGCGGTTGCTCGCAGGCGAGATAAGCACTTTTTTGAAAGAGCCTTTCCCCTTGTTCCCCACGCGTGAGCGCTTGCAGGCAAGCGAGATAGAGCAAATTAGAGTGTTTGATTAGAGTGTTTGCAAACAGGAAGTCTGGTGGGAATACTTGGTGCGTGGTTTTTCAACGGTGTGCTGCCCTTCGCTGTACATAGCGTGCAGAAGCGGTGGCTCGCAGCGAGATAAGCACTAAGCACTTTTTGAAAGAGCCTTTTGCCCTTGTTCCCCACGCGTGGACGCTTGCAGGCAAGCGAGATAAGAGCAAATTAGAGTGTTTGGAAACAAAAATTCTCGTGGGAATACTTGGTGCAAGGTGCTGCCACGGTGTGCTGCCTTTCGCAGTACATAGCGTGCAGAAGCGGTTGCTCGCAGCGAGATAAGCACTTTTTGAAAGAGCCTTTGCCCTTGTTCCCCACGCGTGAAGCGCTTGCAGGCAAGCGAGATAGAGCAAATTAGAGTGTTTGCAAACAAAAATTCTCGTGGGAATACTTGGCGTGGGAATACTTGGTGCAAGGTGCTGCCGAGGTGTGCTGCCTTTCGCAGTAACATAGCGTGCAGAAGCGGTTGCGCTCGCAGCGAGATAGCACTTTTTGAAAGAGCCCTTTGCCCTTGTTCCCCACGCGTGAGCGCTTTGCAGGCAAGCGAGGATAGAGCAAATTAGAGTGTTTGCAAACAAAATTCTCGTGGGAATACTTGGTGCAGGTGCTGCCACGGTGTGCTGCCTTTGGCAGTACATAGCGTGCAGAAGCGGTTTGCTCGCAAGCGAGATAAGCACTTTTTGAAAGAGCCTTTGCCCTTGTTCCCCAACGCGTGAGCGCTGCAGGCAAGCGAGATAGAGCAAATTAGAGGTTTGCAAACAAAATTCTCGTGGGATACTTGGTGCAAGGTGCTGCCACGGTGTGGGCTGCCTTTTCCGCAGTACATACTGTGCAGAAGCGGTTGCTCGCAAGCGAGATAAGCACTTTTTGAAAAAGAGCCTTGCCCTTGTTCCCCACGCGTGAGCGCCTTGCAGGCAAGCGAGATAGAAGCAAATTAGAGTGTTTGCAAAACAAAAATTCTCGTGGGAATACTTGTGCAAGGTGCTGCCACGGTTGCTGCCTTTCGCAGTACATAGCCGTGCAGAAGCGGTTGCTCGCAGCGAGATAAGCAACTTGAAAAGAGCCTTTGCCCTTGTTCCCCACGCGTAAGCGCTTGCAGGCAAGCGATTTAGAGCAAATTAGAGTGTTTGCAAACAAAAATTCTCGTGGGAATACTTGGTGCAAGGTGCTGCCACGGTGTGCTGCCTTTTTTCGCAGTACATAGCGTGCAAGAAGCGGTTGCTTCGCAGCGAGATAAGCACTTTTTGAAAAGAGCCTTTGCCTTTGTTCCCCACACGCGTGGCCGCTTGCAGGCAAGCGAGATAGAGCAAATTAGAGTGTTTGCAAACAAAAATTCTCGTGGGAATACGTGGCGCAAGGTGCTGCCAGCGGTGTGTGCTGCCTTTCGCAGTAACATAGCGTGCAGAAGCGGTTGTCGCAGCGAGATAAGCACTTTTTGAAAGAGCAATTTGCCCTTGTTCCCCAGCGTGAGCCTTGCAGGCAAGCGAGATAGAGCAATTAGAGTTTTGGCAAACAAAAATTCTCGTGGGAAATACTTGGTGCAAGGTGCTGCCACGGTTGCTGCCTTTCGCAAGTACATAGCGTGCAGAAGCGCTTGCTCGCAGCGAGAATAAGCACTTTTTTGAAAGAGCCTTTGCCCTTGTTTCCACTGCGTGTGGCCGCTTGCAGGCAAGCGAGATAGAGCAAATTAGAGTGTTTGCAACAAAAAATTCTCGTGGGAATAACTTGGTGAAGGGTGCTGCCACGGTGTGCTGCCTTTCGCAGTACATAGCGTGCAGAAGCGGTTGCTCGTAGCGAGATAAGCACTTTTTGAAAGAGCCTTTGCCCTTGTTCCTCACGCGTGAGCGCTTGCAGGCAAGCGAGATAGAGCAAAATAGAGTTGTTTGCAAACAAAAATTCTCGTGGAATACTTGGTGCAAGGTGCCACGGTGTGCTGCCTTTCGCAGTACATAGCGTGCAGAAGCGGTTGCTCGCAGCGAGATAAGCACTTTTTGAAAGAGAGCCTTTGCCCTTGTTCCCCACGCGTGAACGCTTGCAGGCAAGCGAGATAGAGCAAATTAGAGTGTTTGCAAACAAAAATTCTCGTGGGAATACTTGGTGGAAGGTTCCTCCACGGTTGTGCTGCCTTTCGCTGTACATAAGCGTGCAGAAGCGGTTGCTCGCAGCGAGATAAGCACTTTTTGAAAGAGCCTTTGCCCTTGTTCCCCACGCGTGAGCGCTTGCAGGCAAGCGAGATAGAGCAAATTAGAGTGTTTGCAAACAAAAATTCTCGTGGGAATACTTGGTGCAAGGTGCTGCCACGGTGTGCTGCCTTTCGCAGTAACATAGCGTGCAGAAGCGGTTGCTCGCAGCGAGATAAGCACTTTTTGAATAAGAGCCTTTAGCCTGTTACCCACGCGTGAGCGCTTGCAGGCAAGCGAGATAGAGCAAATTAGAGTGTTTGCAAACAAAAATTCTCGTGGGAATAGTTGGTGCAAGGTGCTGCCACGGTGTGCTGCCTTTCGCAGTACATAGCTGGCAGAAGCCGGTGTCTCGCAGCGAGATAAGCAACTTTTTTGAAAAGAGCCTTTGCCGCTTGTTCCCCACGCGTGAGCGCTTGCAGCAAGCGAGATAGAGCAAAAATTAGAGTGTTTGCAAACAAAAATTCTCGTGGGAATACTTGGTGCAAGGTGCTGCCACGGTGTGCTGCCTTTCGCAGTACATAGCGTGCAGAAGCGGTTGCTCGCAGCGAGATAAGCACTTTTTGAAAGAGCCTTTGCACTTGTTACCCACGCGTGAGCGCTTGCAGGCAAGCGAGATAGAGCAAATTAGAGTGTTTGCAAACAAAAATTCTCGTGGGAATACTTGGTGCAAGGTGCTGCCCCGGTGTGCTGCCTTTCGCTGTACATAGCGTGCAGAAGCGGTTGCTCGCAGCGAGATAAAAACTTTTGCAAAGAGCCTTGGCCCTTGTTCCCCACGCGTGAGCGTTTGCAGGCAAGCGAGATAGAGCAAATTAGAGTTTTGCAAACAAAAAATTCCTCCGTGGGAATACTTGGTGCACAAGGTGCTGCACGGTGTGCTGCCTTTCGCAGTACATAGCGTGCAGAAGCGGTTGCTCGCAGCGAGATAAGCACTTTTTGAAAGAGCCTTTGCCCTTGTTCCCCACGCGTGAGCGCTTGCAGGCAAGCGAGATAGAGCAAATTAGAGTGTTTGCAAACAAAAATTCTCGTGGGAATACTTGGTGCAAGGTGCTGCCACGGTGTGCTGCCTTTCGCAGTACATAGCGTGCAGAAGCCGTGATTGCTGGCAGCGAGATAAGCACTTTTTTGAAAGAGCCTTTGCCACTTGTTCGACACGCGTGAGCGCTTGCAGGCAAAGCGAGATAGAGCAAAATTAGAGTGTTTGCAAACAAAAATTCTCGTGGGAATACTCGGTGCAAGG
>CM019217.1:2572535-2595067 GCA_009741485.1 Malurus cyaneus samueli | reverse complement strand
CTCGTCCCCGTCCAGGGCCTGCGGGCGCAGGTCACCCACCGAGCTGTACATCCGCACGTTGCCATTGAGCTGGGAGCCCGAGCCTGCGAGGATAGCGAGAGAACAGCGTGAGCACCTCTCCAGCAGCACTGAGCCAGCCCGACCCCAGCCAGTGACCCTCCCAGGGAGCCAACCCCTTGTAGGCTTGTCCAAAACTTCCTGAACCCTGACAGCCACTCTGCCTCACCCCTTAGGAATTAATGAATTTTCAATGACTTCCAAAAATAATTAATAGCAGACTCTATCTTAGCATGAAAATATCTGAGCAGACTGTCTGCTCCAGAGCTCGTACGCACACACTTTTCACCCCGAGGGCACGGTGAGCACTCTGTGCTGGCCAGGGCTCCAAGAGAAGATCCCTTACCCAGAGCTGCCTTTTCCTCAAAGCCTTCTGGCACCGACGGCGTTGGCACAGCCACCCCATGGGATTCCTGGGCGTTCTGCAAGAGTTGAGAAAACAGAGCTGTCAGTTTTACACGCAGGGATCGGAGCGAAGGGCTAACAAGCAGCCGCTAATTGGTAATTTATCCACACCAGCCGAGGCCTGATGGGATCCAGGGCTGTTTTCAAGGCACTTCGCTGTGGAAGCTGCTGTTGACAGGGTTTAAGGGGATGAGTGAAGCAATCAAGGCTGCACAAGCCATGGACACAATTCCCCTGTGGTCAGGAGCGAGGGGCTGCAGGGGAGCTCAGAATTTCAATCCCCCCCAGCCCAGCAGCAGCTCCCCATTCGTGTACCGGCAAATTGAGCAGCTCCCGCAGGTTTTTTGGGCATCGTTCTGCACCAAGCCCTGCCACAGTCACGCACACACCACGCTGAGATCGCAGACAGACCTCCAGCTTTTTGGGAAACCGGCACCAGCATATCTGAACACTCTGGGGAAAACTGCTCATTGTGTGGTTTGTGCTTCGCTCTCAATTACTCCCTCCACATTCATGCCGAGAGCTCGGCAGTGCCTTTAGCAGGTACAGGACCGGCAATTTAGCAGCCTACACATCTGGGAGGTGCCTAAAGGAGGGCACTCGGGGTGATCAGAGCCACCCAGTGAGACAGGGCAGCTTGACTCACCTGCAGCACCGGCAGCACAAAGCCTCTCCTGTGCCGTGACTCAGGGCTGGGCTGGCTCCGGGGGCTGCAGACACACACTGGGGTGTGCAGAACACACCGTGCTGTGCTGCTGAACCGGGCACACACGGCCGGGCTGTCACACGCCAGCCCTGGGGACAGCTCGGGGCACCGCGGCGTCACAAATTCATGAGGCTGCTGAGGAGCATCGGGCGAGGGACAGGACACGGGCAGCGCTCAGGGACACAGGGACACGCCGTGCCATTCCCAGGCTGCATCCACCGTGCTGCATTCCTGCTCACCCCAGGCAGCTGCTCGGGCTGTTAACAGCCCTTGGCAAAGGGAATGTTATCCTGCCATCAGCCTGCACCTCTCCCTGAACCATTTCCTGCACACAAAAGCCTGGATAATGATTGAGCCCCTGCCCTTTGCCTTTCCCTGCCATTATCACCGATTTCACATCAGATTGCTGCAGGATTCCAAAGTCCCCTGGATCAAAGGTCAGCTTGGATTTGTTCATCCAGCCCCATCCTGGCTCAGCCAGCACAGTTCCACAGTGCTCTGGCATGGGGAGCTCAGGAGCTCCTGTGGAAGAGCCCCGGAATGCCCCAGCTTTGGGCAAAATAACAGGAAAATACACACATTTCACTTGCTACTCCATCACCCTGCAGATGACCAAAGATCCTCTATAACCACAAGGGAATGAGCCAGTTACTGGTGAGCCAGGAGAGGAAATTCTTATCCCTGGGATTGCACAAAGGATCACACAACTCTGTGCTGATGGAGAGGCCAAGGTCTCCTGAGGCATGCGGGCAGATCCTAAACTTCATCTGAAAGCCACAGGGCAGACAAAGACCAAGAGGGGCACTTCAAGAGCTGATAATTAAATTGTCCAGAGCAATGGGATACCAAAAGCAAAAACCCCAGCAGCTCCCATTTGCTATGGAAATCCATTGCTGCCGGTTTCCAGAGCGCCCTGAGCACCCCTGCTCATTTACAGGGAAACAAAGATGTCTGAGCTGTGCATTAAAGCAGCACATGAATCCCCTGTTTGGATAGGTGGAGAAAGGCACTGGCAGTCAGAAGAGAGCTATGCAAAGCTCCAGGACACAGTCTGCTCTTCATAAAGGAGCACTAATTTTGGACGTGTCATTTCAAACTGGGCAAGCCTGTTCATCACCAAAAATTTCTGTGGCAGTTGCTAATGCTCAGCATCTCTCAAAAACCACCCAGCCCCACGTCATGAGCTGGCTTCTACAATGGAAAGCATCCCCAGCACGCTGCCAGTCTGCAGAGATGACTGCGAGATTGTTGCCGGTGTTTGCTCGGGGTGTGGCCAGCCCAGAAAATCTGCAGCTGATTCAGAGCCGGCTCAGGGTGCTGTGCCAGGAACCTGCATTTCCAGTTTGTGGCACCTGAATCAGATCTGTGCCTGCTGAGGATCCCGTGGGGGGAAGCTTTCACTGTAACCACCAGGAATCGCTTTTCATCCCTGGAACAGAGTCAGACATCCCCAGTGAAGTGAAGGGAACCTCCCTGTCCCCACTGTCCCCAGGCTCTCAGGAGCCCACCCTTCCCACCATGAAGTGATCAGGACTGGAGGCTGCCTGTGACAAAAACCCCACAAAATACAACTGCTGAGCACCCTGCGGGGGGAAGCTTTCACTGTAACCACCAGGAATTGCTTTTCATCCCTGGAACAGAGTGAGACATCCCCAGTGAAGGGAACCTCCCTGTCCCCACTGTCCCCAGCTCCCGGGCTTTCAGGAGCCCGCTCTTCCCACCATGAAGTGATCAGGACTGGAGGCTGCCCATGACAAAAACCCCACAAAATGTAACTGCTGAGCACCCTGCGGGGGGAAGCTTTCACTGTAACTAACAGGAATTGCTTTTCATCCCTGGAATAGTCACACATCCCCAGTGAAGGGAAGGGAACCTCCCTGTCCCCACTGTCTCCAGGCTCTCAGGAGCCCACTCATCCCACCATGAAGTGATCAGGACTGGAGGCTGCCCGTGACAAAAACCCCACAAAATGTAACTGCTGAGCACTCTGCGGGCTCGGAGAGACCACGATTTCTCCAAATACAAAGAGCTGACCCCCAACTCCTTGGGTTTGAGTGGGACACTCTGGTGCTTTGCTGAAGGAATTTCGTTCCCCGGGAATCCAGGTGGGCAGGGGGTGTGTGGGACCCCTCCCCTGCAATCCTGGCTGCAGGGACAGCCATGGAAGCAAAGGAAACTCGGTGTGGGAAGAGCTGCCAGGTGCAGGGCTCAGGAGCCGCGGGGCAGGGCGTGCACATCCTCCTGACTCACTGCGAGCAGTGGGTGGGGAAGGGTTAAGGCAGGAGCTGCACAACAGCCCCGTGCAGGTGTGTACCTGGCGCAGGTATGTACGTGGCAGATCAAATCATGATCAAACCTCACCAGAACTGTGCAAATACCGACACAGACTGACCCTTCTACAGGTGGCTTTTCCTGAACGATTCCTTCAGTTAAAGCCGGTGCAGCTGGAGGAGAAGCCCAGGTTTGTGAGGGACCCTCAGCAGGGCAGAAAGAGCCCCAGCAGCAGAGCCCCAGGATGGTGACAGCCTTTAGGGATTGTCCCGGGGCGTTCCTGCTGTTAACTCCTCTACCACACACACTGCCATTAGCAGATGTCACCTCCTTGTCAGGACCAAAGGATTTAAACATTTGACTCTCTTCACTGACCCTGTGACCTGCGGGTATCACTTCACCTCAGCTCTGACACGTCCAGAGCCTCTCTGAGCACCCTGCTCTGCTGGAAGGGCGTGGAACAAAATGAGCTTTAAGGTCCCTTCCAATCCAAACCACCCTGTGCCTACGAATCCTGTGCCTCCCTGCGCTCTTTGGGGAATAAGAGCTCTGGAGAGGTCTGCATGGGGTTCCTCAAAGCCAGCAAGTGTGTCTTGTGGAGTTAAAGCCACCTCCAGGCCCTCTGCTCTGGCTCTGTTGGCCCTTGCTGCTCCAGTCCCTGCTCCCAGCTGCTGCTGGAGCACTGGGAGCTCAGCAGGGAATGGTTTCTCACGTAGAGATTGAAAAAATCCTCCCCTGTACACCTACATCACATCCTCATTGCTCTGCTGCGACAGGACTCGGTTCAGCACTGCTGTCTCCAGCAACACGCTGATCCCGGGACAGATCCTGCCAGCAGTGGCGAGATAAACTGCAGTGCAAGCCTGATCTATCATCTCTGCGCTCAGCAATTATTTTTTAATTGAAAATGCAAGTCTGAGGGTGCTCACGCCTCTCCCCCGAGTGCCTCGTCCGTGTCCCACACCAGCGCTGAACTCGGATCACCCCCTAATCCCTCGTACGCAGCATCATTAAAGATTTGCTTTTCATTTCTCCTCTCCCTCGGGTGGGGGCTGAGAGCAGCAGCCAGCCCGGCTGGTTCTGGGCACCAGCTCCCCCAGCATGGACTGGGCACTCACCAGGGGCAGGAAGGTCAGCAGCGGCCGCACCCTCGGACGGGGCTTCAGCGTTGCTGTGCCGGGGTCTGTCACCGTCCCAAAGCGATTGTCACCGTAATACACCTCGATCACATCACCTGAGGGGAGAGACACTGTTAACAGCAGCACTCAGATGGGTGATGGGCAATTTTAAAAACCACCGTGGAGAATCTGCTGTAATGGGTAAAATCCAGCAGATGATGAGGAAAACCTGCGTGTCTTAGAGCTGAGTTCAAACGGGGAGAGAAAGGTCCCATGTGTGCAGGACAGGCACTCCTAACCCTGTCACACACCTGCAGAGCATGGAGAGCCTTCCAGAGCTCTGGGTGATGGGACTGAAGGAGCTCAGAGTGAGCAGGATCCGATCCTGGCTGATCTGATCCTGAATTGAGGGGGGACAGCAGCAGAGCTGACCAGGAGCAGGGACAGTGCTGCCCTTCCTCCCCTGCTGAGCCCTTGGGGACAGAGGGAACTCCCGGTGCTTCACAGCACCTCCCAGTCCAGCCTGCTCCAGGTGACTTCCACAAAATGCTGCTGTGCATGGAGGGACACACCAGAGCAGGAAATCACAGAGCCCTGGTGTGACACACAGGAGAAGCCATCAGGAATTCCTGGTTCCCAGCCTTGTGCTTTCCCCTTGAACCACACCTCTTGGGCCAGTTTATTTCTGACAGCGAATAAAGCTCGTAAAATTAATTTAATTACATTCTTTGTGTCTGATTAGCAGCATGAATTAACAAGCAGAAATACTGAAGCATGTAAACCCCACCTTGGCTGGAAGGAGATACACAAATCACTCGTAGCCAAGGAGACCGACATTAAAGAAAATCCGAGGGTTTGAGCAACAAAATGGCTGTGATTGAGGGGACACTGAGGAGTATTCCCACCACGAGATTCCAACAGCGAGGAAAGGAGGAGAAGGAGGAAGAAACAACCAACCTCTTCCACCCCAAAATGCAGACACCAAGAAGTAAACAGATTTCTTTTTTTGCCCCTTCCCTAAAAAGTCTGGGAGCACAGACCTCAAAGCTGAGCCCCTGCTGAAGCTGAGGCACAGAAAGAGGTCCTGTCCAGTTTGGGAAAGCTGAGGACTGTGTGAGCTCTGCATTTCCAAGCCTCCCAAAGCTGAAAGCAGAGCTCTCCAAAGCAGAGCTGTGCCCCAGAGTCCCCCTGACTGAGACTGTGCAAGCCACTGCCACTGCCGTGTCCCCACTCCCTCTGCGTGTCCCTGCATGTCCCTGTCCCCCTTGGTGGCCAGGGGCTCGTCCATGCTGGTGATCACACCCTGCTCTGGCTGTGCTGGTCACCAAGTCCCCTTGGAAGGGCAGAAATCAGGAGGGAGCCGCCAAGGAAGCAGTGTGACATGGAGTTTAGTGAAGAAGAAAAGGGCAAAAGCTTCCGTGTGCGTCGCACAGAAGGAAAGCACCTGCATGAACACCTGGAATGAAGAACCTGACCACACCAGGGGCTGGGCATGAGGCAGCACAGCCTCTGCTCGAGCTTTGAAGGCAGATGAATTCCACACATCCTTGAAACACCCTGCTCAGTCCAGAATCACGGAAGCATTTCCCTTCTGCCACCCAGTGCCCCACAAGTGACTCTGGGACACCCCCAATGCCATCACTGTCCCCACAGGCAGTCACAGCTGCCTCTCTCTGATACCAAAATTCTTTACACAAAGGACATTTCCTTCAGCTTTCAAATCACCAGGCAAGCTGGGCTGCAGTCAGCCTGCTCCTACCAAGACTTGAACCCTTCCTAGGCTGGGAGGGGCCCAAGCAGACAGGAGGAGCAGCCTGGGAGTGTTCAAGGCCAGGTCTGGGATGGAACTTGGAGCAACCTGACCTAGTGGAAAGTGTCCCTGCCCATGCCAGGGAGTGGATTGAGATGTTTTAAGGTGCCTTTCCACCCAAACCACCCTGTGACTCTGTGATGATTAATTCTGTAGGTGACCCCGCATTGAGTGAGTAAGGAGCAGGAATTAAGGCCAAGGTAACAGAAGAGTTTGGACTCAGACAGCCTGAGCAGCGACAGAGCAGTTCTGAGACTTGAAATGATGAGTTTTACATTTAACAAGTCACTATGTAAACCCAGTGAGAAAACTGGATTAAAGATCACAAGCACTTTGATCCTAGATTACTAAGCATCGCTAGCCTGAATGCTTTAATTAAAGTAAAATGAAGTGCTTGTAGTTGTGTTTTCTTTGCTAGATAAACAGGACTTGCCTGCTGGGAGCCCTGAGCTCTGCCAGCCTCGTTTCCTGGAAGGAAGAGCAGGAAATGCACCCTTGGAAGCTGTGGGAAGCAGCTGGCTCAAGGGACTGGCCTTGCTTCGGCCACTTTTTGACATTCAGCCTGTCCTGGAGACATTTGTGTTTGCTCAGCCATGGGAAATTAAATAAACCATTTGCCACGCATGTAATGGAACTTCTTCCTCCGCGGGGGTTGCATCACCTGGAGGAGGTGTGGCAGTTTGAGCGGGGTATCCACGGCTCCAGGAGGAGGAGGAGGAGGAGGAGGAGGAGGAGGCATCAGTCACTATATTCAGGAATCTCTGAGTCAGGGGCATGCAAACCTACACCCAGGGCACATTGCTTAACGTGTGTTTACTTTGTGTGAGGAGGAACGAAGGTGGGGATCAGCAGGAGCAATGGACTCCTCCTGGCAGCTCTGCAGGAAATATCCCAAAAAAGGGGCAGGGATGGGGCTGCTCTGCAGGAAATATCCCAAAAACGGGGCAGGGATGGGGCTGCTCTGCAGGAAATATCCCAAAAACGGGGCAGGGATGGGGCTGTCTCTGGCAGATATCCCCGAAACAGGGGGCAGGGATGGGGCTGCTCTGCAGGAAATATCCAAAAACGGGGCAGGGATGGGGCTGGCTCTGGGCAGGAAATATCCCAAAAACGGGGCAGGGATGGGGCTGCCCCGGGCAGGACCGTGCTCTGGGGGAACCCAGGGACAACAGAAATGAGCTGTGAGCAGAGCAGAATTTTCCTCACACTGACCCACACCTCTGTGCCCATGGTCACACTGACCCACACCTCTCCGGCCGTGGTCACTCAGCTGTGGGCTGGCACTGTCACAACACCCTCCAAAATCCCAGTCCAGGGCAGAAATGCCAAGCGGATGCTGAGGAGCGATCCAACAGCTGTTCCCGAGGCTCAGATTTCAGGATTGCTGCCTTTTCCTTTGCAATCTGACCCACACCTGAGCTGAACGCTTTTGTACTGCCACTACACAACTGCAGCCACGGAAATCAGGCTTGTAATAAGCAGACACAGCAACTTCTTTTCTTTTTTTTTTAATCCAAACCACATCAGAGAGAAGCTTGAATCCTCCTCAGATTTGCGACAGTTAGAAATCAGCAATTTTCCTTCTAGGCTGCAGAGTTGCGTGAAACTCCCTGTCACATTTTCATTTTATCTTGGTTTCAGCAACTTGGCCTTTGGGGTGTAACCACCTCGCAGTTGCTTTCACAGACAATACTTCACCCTGCACAGCTCAGCAGGCAGCTCTTCCATGTTTTTTTTTTTTAATCTTGGAAGAGTTTGCTGGGCTCTTACAGCCACCAAACTCCATCCACAAACTGCTATCTTCTATCCACCTGGCTCCATTACTATTAATTTGGCTCCCTCCTACATGAGCCTCCAGGGCACCGTATTGCAATTAAAACCACAAAGAAACACAAATAAATGCCGAGGAATATGCAACCCTCAGCTCCCTCCTCGCTCGCAGCCCTGCGAGAAACAGGTTTATGAGTAAATAACTCAAACCTGGGAAGGCGCAGTAACATGGCGTGGGAAAGCGCGACGGGAAAGCAATAAAACACATTCGCAGCCACTTTTAGCCTCTTTTAGGCCGAGTTTAACCTCCCGAGAGCGGCGAGCCGGTCCCGGCCGGGGTGCGGAGGCTCCGCTCGGGCACAGTTCGGGAGTGCGCTGCTGCGCCCCGGTCCCACGAGCGCTCCCGGGATGGAGGAGCCCCCGACCCGTCCCCACCCTTCTCCCCCCGACCCGTCCCACCCTTCTCCCCCCGACCCGTCCCACCCTTCTCCCCGATCATCCCACCCTTCTCCCCCGAATCATCCCAACCTTCTCCCCCGGACCGCCCGTCCCGACCCTCACGGTGTCACACTGACCGTGCCACCCGCGCTGTCCGAGGTCACCTCCTGCGTGAAGATCCAGGGCGGGTTGGTGGCGAACAGGGAGGTGGCGGTGGGGCTGGAGTGGCGCTTCCCGAAGAGGCGGCTGAAGGTGCCCTGCACCGAGTGCTGCTGGTGTTTCTTCATGCTGCCGAGCCCCGCGCTGCCGCCGCGCTCCCGGCCGGGATCCTCCGCGATCGGCGGGACGGGCCCGGAGCGGCCCCGGAGGGGCGGGGAAGGCTCCAGCCCAGCCCAGCCCGGCCCGGCCCGGTCCCACCTCCGCCAGGTGCCCCTGCGGTGCCACCGGGGCAGGGACAGCGGGAGCGGGCGGGTTTGGGGATCGCCGAGTGACCGGGGCTGCAGGGGACACGCAGGGATCATCAGAGCTGCTGGCCCTGCACTGACCCCCCAAAATCCCCCTGCGCCTCACACCTTTGTCCAAGCACTCCGTGAGCTCTGGAGAGCCCGGGCCAGTGCCCGGCCACCCTCTGGGTGAGGAACATTTCCTTAATGTGCGGCCAAACCTCCCTGACACAGCTCCGGCCGTTCCCTCAGCCCGAACCCCCGAGGGTTTGATCTCTCAGTCTCTCCTGTGGTTCTCTGTCCATTCAGCTCCTGCTGAGACCCAAAACAAGGCCAGGAACGCCCTCTGAGCCCCAGGTGCTCGGAGAGTTTGGGCGCTTTTGATGCAGAACCTTAAAGGCAGTGGGACTTGACCCCAAACAAATACTTGTTTCAGGTACAAAAAACAGATTTCTAGCGCCGCTAACGATTTTTTGTGCCATGCATGTGAAAATCGAGAGTTAATGAGTAACATTGGCAACTAATAAATGCAGGGAATTCTGGAGAACTTTAAACCCAAGAGAGTTGTCAAAACATTAGCTCTGAAACACAGCTTCCAACTTCAGGCTAAGGTCTTACATCTCTTCCTATCTCTACCACATTTTGAGAGTCAAAACAATATAGATTTTTTTCCAGTCATAAATATCACTTATTCAGTCACTTTGAAATGATGCTTTTCTTGTGAAAAGCATCTTCTTTTTAGGCTTAGAGTACAAATTAGAGCAACACATTAAATCCTCTGTGAAGAATGAAAAATAAGCACTGTTATGATATCCTAAAAGGGACGCCTAATCTAGGCACAAATTGTCAGGCAGCAGTTAAACAAAGTGGATTATGAATGGGAAACGGGGAAGGAAAAAGGCGAGTTAAAATGCTCAAATTCAGCCTCCTGGCTGTGGTAGAGGAGCTGCATTAATGTAAAGCGTTTTCCAGGGGATTTAAGCGGGGCTGCAGCTCCGTGCCGCTGCTGGGATCCTTTCCCCGGCTGGAGCGGGCAGCTGCTCCCGGAGCTGCCGCCGAAGGGGTGGCTTTGTGCCCTGCACCAGCCCTACAATTAATGGGATTCTCCCGACAGTTATCTTAAGTGCTCTTTGTGAGACGGAAACGCTGCTGCAGACACCCGCCCTGGCACCCGCAGCGGGGATGGCAGGGGAAGGGATTGTCCCTCCCTCAGGGGACAGTGGCCATGGGATGGGGGCCGGGAAACAGCGGTGCTGCAGCCTGGAAACCATCTATGGAGCTTCAGAGTCACTGCATCCTGGGATCATGGAACACAGGATCACAGGATCACAGGATTACCAAATAACAGTGTCACAGAATCACAGAATCACCAAATAACAGGATTACCAAATATCAGGATCCCAGAATCACTGAATCACAGGATCACCAAATAACAGCATCACAGAATCACAGAATCGCAGCAGGATCACAGAATCGCAGGATCACAGGATCACCAAATCACAGGATCACGGAATCACAGAATCACAGAATCACAGAATCACAGGACCACCAAATAACAGCATCACAGAANGGACCACCAAATAACAGCATCACAGAACCACAGGATAACAGGATCACAGGATCATGGAATCACAGAATCACAGGACCACCAAATAACAGCATCACTGAATCACAGGATAACAGGATCACCAAATATCAGGATCACAGAATCGCAGGATCACTTCAATTGTAAAAGAACTCTGAGATCGAGTCCAGCCTGTGGCATTTGAAGAAAATTCCCTGGCACCTCCTGAGAGCAGGAGTCAGGTGGAATGAAGGACCTGCTTCCTGCTGGAAAGACAAAGGGCACAGTATCTCTGCAAGACAGGCAGGACAAAGGCGCTCGCTGAGAGCCACAGTCCCTGAGTGAACAAATGAACAGGGCACACAGAGGGACAGTCATGGAAAAGGGAAGGAGAAGAGGAACTATTTTAAGAAGCGAAGCCAATAAAATCCCGTGCAATGAGAGAGCCTGGGCTCGCACACAAAGGTGTCCCACAAAAATCTCATTAGACCGAAGACACTTCAAAGGGGCTGCGGGGCGGCAGCGCTGCTCGGCGGGAGCAGGAGCTGTGATTCAGCTCTGCCGCTGCTCCGAGGTGTTCGTGAGCCACAGCCCTGCCCCTGCCACCCCAACAACCATGCTTCTGCCTCACCCTGGGTGGTGAGCGCAGGAAAACATCGCCCTCACAACATGAAGGGATTTTGAGGTGAGTTTATTATCCCGCTGAACACAAGCGGCTCGACAGTTCTGCCAGGGCTCCTGTGCACACTCCCATTTGTTTGTTCCAGATGAAAGGGGTTGGTTCTTTACCTTCCACCTCCCAGAGAAGGGCAGAGCTCCCCGCAGCAGGGCAGGAGAAGCTCAGCAGAGCGCGGGGAGCAGCCTGGGTGTGCTGCTGTGACTTCTGTGAAGTGCAAACTCCAGAGACACGGGAAACCTGCCAGCTCCGGTGGCCGGGCTGTATTCTCGAGGAAGGACAACTGTCACTGCTGAGTGACTGAGGCCACCCAGCTGAAGGAGCTGGTGGGCTGGGCTGGGCTCAGGAAAGCACTTGGAAGATCTCCAGCAGATTTTATGGCATAGAAACAGCCATGAGAGCACTGCTGTGATGTAACACACCGCAGTGTGAGGCTGCCTTTGATCCCAATACGGGTAAACACCCCACAACAATCTGCCTTTGCATCAGGGTGAGGAGCTGCACCCTCAGATGTGGAGCATTCCTGCTGCAGAGGGTTTGTGCCGGGGCTGCGGGAGGGAGGAGAAGCCCTGAGGTGTGGCTGCACAGCGGCAAACGGCTCTGGGGACAGAGAATCAGCCCCGTGGGGACAGGGACCAGGCTGGGTTGGTGGCAGGGCCAGCAGAGCCTCACAGAGCCAGGGGCTGGAAATCCTCATCCCCACGGCCCAGCCCCTGCACCCTCTGCACCTCTGCCCCGCTCAGCCCGGCCATTCTGTGACATCCAGCACCCCTGCGGTCACAATTGTGACAGTGCCAGGTCACAATGGCCCCTGTGAGCACAATGACCCCCGTGGGCACACTGAGCCCGAGGGCTGTGACAGCCAGCCCTGCCCGTGCGCTGCCTGCTGCCTCCACCACACTGCAGGGTCCACACCACCAACACCTCACAGGTGGGTGTCCCCGGCTCGCTGTCCCCTTCCTGGGGGCTCAAGATCTTGCCCTGAGGGTGTCCAGGTCCCGGTGATGTCAGGGTGATGTTCCATCCCATCCCTGCTGCGCAAATCCCGCTGCTGCCGTCAGCCGGCTTTGCCCCCGCCGTGCCGAGAGCTCAGCGTAAATACACGTGGTAGTCCTGGGATGCTCCTGGGATGCTCCTGGGATGCTCTTGGGATGCTCCTGGGATAGTTCCAGGGGTCAGGTGAGGAGCTGCTATAGTGGGGCAGTCCCTGAGCGGGGCATGGGCAGCGCTGGCAGTGCCCAGGGAGCTGAACCCTCCCCACCTCCGTGATTCCTGACCCAGCCTTTCCCTGTGAGCCACCTGTGGGATTTGCCTTGACAGAGAGCAGGCACTTTGGGAGGGATTAGGGATCTCTCTCCGTAGGAACGGGTGCAATAGGATTAGCGAGACCGTTCATTCAGGCACGGAGCTCTGGCAGCGCCATAAATAGCAGCGGGGCTTTAAGCTGGTGCTTCCCCTCGGAGCAGGGATCACACGCAGGTGCATTCAGCAGGCAGGGAGGATGTCCCTGCACAGCCTCAGGTGGCCCAGGGGACGCGCAGGAACAGCCGAGCCCCAAGGCCAGCACGGCCCGGTGTCACCGGCAATGACCGTCAGCGCTCCACACGGCTTGCACAGCTTGGAGCCATCTACATGACTGAGCAATTGGGTGTCACGGCAGCTCCAGCCTCCCCTCCACACCCCAAATCCGGCGGATTCAGGATTTTGGTGCTCCCGCTGAGTGGGTGCAGAGCGCTCGTGTGTGTGCTTGTCTCATCCACAGCGAGAACAGCCACCAGCCGACATGTGTGTGAAAACAGCCATTTCTGAGCAAATCCCACTGTGTCCACACTGAAATGGCTGTAATGGTATAAAATCTGCTTTTCAGGCATCCAAATCTCATTATTTTATCCCCTGGGGAATAAACGGACAGAGGTTTCCTCGCGGCAGCAGCTGCTGAAATAACCCCCGCGCTGAGGTCCTGCCTGTCAGGCGTCTGCCCCGGGGAAATGAGTGATAAAAAGGTGCTGAATCTGTAGAAAACTGGTGATTCCCCTCAAAGGCTTTAAGGAGATTTCCAAACAATTCGCGGGCATTCCCCTCCTAATCGGTTTAGGAGCTGGAGGACAGAAATAGCACCAAGTGCATCACGGAAAGTAGGAAACCTCTTTGCCACGTTAAAAATAAGCAAACGGCAAAGCGTTTATTTATGACACCCGGGAGCGGAGGGGCTAATTGCTGAGGGAAGAGCCAGTTTCCATTCGCACAGAGGTGGCGTCAAGGAAAACAAGATAACTGAGTCATGCTTAGGTAACAGCAGCAGAAATATTTCTGCAGTCAAGCGCAGCCCTGCAGCGGCCGCGGGTCACAGGTCACCCGTGTGTGTCCTGCAGGTCATGGTCACCCCATGTCTGTCCAGTGGGTCATGGTCACCCCATGTGTGTCCTGTGGGTCATGGTCACCCCGTGTGTGTCCTGTGGGTCATGGTCACCCGTGTTGTCCGTGGGTCATGGTCACCCTGTGTGTCCTGTGGGTCATGGTCACCCTGTTGTCCATGGGTCATGGTCACCCATGTCTGTCCGTGGGTCATGGTCACCCCTGTTGTCCGTGGGTCATGGTCACCCATGTGTGTCCTGTGGGTCACAGATCACCCCATGTGTGTCCTGTGGGTCATGGTCACCCGATGTGTGTCCTGTGGGTCAGTCACCCTGTGTGTCCTGGGTCAGTCACCCATGTGTGTCCTGTGGGTCATGGTCACCCCGTGTGTGTCCTGTGGGTCACAGATCACCCCGTGTGTGTCCTGTGGGTCATGGTCACCCGTGTGTGTCCTGTGGGTCATGGTCACCCGTGTGTGTCCTGTGGGTCATGGTCACCCCGTGTGTGTCCGTGGGTCATGGTCACCCGTGTGTGTCCTGTGGGTCATGGTCACCCGTGTGTGTCCGTGGGTCAGATCACCGTTGTGTCTGGGTCATGGTCACCCCGTGTGTGTCCTGTGGGTCACAGATCACCCCGTGTGTGTCCTGTGGGTCACAGGTCACCCGTGTGTGTCCTGTGGGTCACAGATCACCCCATGTGTGTCCTGTGGGTCACAGAGTCACCCGTGTGTGTCCTGTGGGTCACAGATCACCCCGTGTGTGTCCTGTGGGTCATGGTCACCCGTGTGTGTCCTGCAGGGTCCATGTCACCCTGTGTGTCCTGCATGGTCATGGTCACCCGTGTGTGTCCGTGTGGGTCAGGTCCCATTCCCACACGCCATGTGTGTCCTGAGGTACATGAGTCACCCCATGTGTGTCCTGCAGGTCATGGTCACCCGTGTGTGTCCGGTGGGTCATGGTCACCCCCTGATGCTCTGAAGGACACTGCCAGCTTCTGCCATCACTGCTGTGTCCTGTTGGGTCGGAATTGTGGAAGCATTTTCAAGGCAGGTTTGCCACAGCTCTGATTTGGTGACAGCTTTACGGGGAGCGTGTGCTGCTGCCATTTCTCACTGTTGTGACTGAGGGTCAAGAGACAATCAAGTCCTTTGTGTCTCATCATTTGTATTCTCTCAGCAGTTGTTTAAAGTCACTTCCATATTTCCAGAACATCCTTTGAGTTTCAGTTCCCTTTCTCTTTGAGCACCACCAGCTCAGAGGATGTGCAAAGCCCTGACCCCTGAGCTCTTGCATTGCCCTCCGTGCCCTCGTATGAGGGCATGGCAAAGGGTGGGGGCAGTTTCTACCCATTGGTCTGGCTCTTTTACTCCACAGGTGGCTGAAAGAGCAGCAGCCCCTGGTAAAGGCCACAGGAGCCCAAGGCAATGGAGCAGGACAAATCCATTCCCGAGGTGTCCAACACGCCGCCCATGCCCAGGAACCTCCGGCCCCCCGCTCGCCCTCTGGGCTCTCGCTTCATACCCGTGGTTGTCCACCCCGGGGGCCATCCCCTCAACTCCTTTGAGTTTGTTTTCTACCGGCCCGAGTTCCCCAACACCCTGGCCCCCTTCACCACCCTGCAGAAGCCGTCCTGCGGGTTCCAGTTCCAGGAGAGCACCCAGCACCGCCGCCAGCGCATGGACGTGGACAGTGCCAACGTGGCCAAGTGGAGGTCTCTGTACCGCAGGAAACCGTGAGCAGAGCAGCCAAGGCCGGGCAATAAAACCCTGAGAGCAGCAGTTGGTGTCCCTTCAGTGTCCCAGCAGCGCTGAGCACGTGGGCTGGGTGGGGAGGCTGTGCCGCTGCTCCCCACACAAATATGCACAGGGGATTTTGCTCCAAAAACCCGGCCCAGCTTGTCCTGTCATTCAGGAGTGTCACAGCACAGGGCACTGAGTGAGTGGCACCCAGCCCAGCCCATCTGGGCTCAGCTCAGGCTGGGCTGGAGCTCAGGGCATCGCTGAAGGTTCACCTTGCTCAACAGGGAGCCGGTGGCGAGTACAGAATTAGCACATCCAATTAGTGTTCCTCAGCTTAATGCCTTTTTCATAAGTGTTCTACGATTGTGTAATGATGCTTTTTTTAGCAGAGTTATTCCTAATTTACCTCGGTGCAGGAGCAATTCTGGGCTCTTTCCCTTGTTAGATAACTGCAGGTGTCAGACACAAACTGTGGGTTATGGATAAACTCTCTCTCTCTGGAGAGAGAGCAGTCACACCCATCCATTTCCAGCCGAGGATCTGCCCATGATGCTTTCGGGGGTATTTGATCCCTGAGTCCTCCTCAGAATGCTGTGTGAGAGCAACATTGGGTTTGGTTGCATTTAATTGGGAATTTTTCCATGGTAATCCATAGTAAAATGGTATTTTTTCCATGGTAATCCATAGCAAGTGAAAATTGAAGCTGCATTTAACGGCGCTGGTGTGAGCTGAGTTTGTGAGGCAGCAGCCGGGACACACTCCTGGGATGAGCAGAGTGTGGGACTATCCTGGGGAGAAAATGCTCAATTAGAAAATGCTCAACCAGAGTGAACACGGGACCCCTGGGCTGGGGGGAGAGGCACCTTCCCCTCCTCCGTCTGCAATTAAAGCCCTTAAACCTTCGCCATTCAGATCAATTACGTTGCTATATTTGTCTCCTCGCACCAATCCCACCCTCCCGGTTCATCTCTCCCAGGAGCTGAAGTGGCACCTCCCCCTCCCCAAATTCCAGGCTCTGGAGCCCCTCTGGAATGCTCTGACAGAATGGGGAGAAGGGAAAGCAAAAAGCAGCAACAGCACAGAGGATTGCGAGTGGCTTTTTTTCTTCCTTCTTACTCTGGTTCTGGTGCAAAAGGTGTTGCTCATGTGACACCAACCCCCCCATTCAATGATAAATGAAGTGGATTAAGAGATTAGATCATCACGGAGAAAATTCCACCTCCTAATCTCCTGCTGGAGAGCTGTAATCTGCAAGACTTCCCCATTTTACCTCTTTCCTATTTTAACGCTGAACTCTTAATGCCTGGCAGGAGCCATCACCCCCGGACCCTCATTGGCTGGGGAGGGATTTGCTGGGTACTTAAAAGTCACCTTCCTGTCCAAAGAGGGCTTTGTGCTTTTGGGTTTTCCCGGGAAGAGGAGTCCCCGTGCCCACCACAGGATCGTACAGCACCGGGCACCTGAAACTGTGACCCCTGCACCTCTGGGGACATCTGGACTTTGAAGGCAAGAAGCAGAATTTAGGTTATTATTTTATTTTTTTTTTTTTTCCTGAACTCAAGCCTCTGTTTATGGAACAAAAATATTTTTTTTTTTTTTTGTTTTCATCTTTTGCCTTGCTTTTTCTTTAAAAAAAAAAAAATCAGCACTTGGTGTGGAGATGGGGAACATGGACGGGAAAACCGTGGAGGAGCTGAGCACCACCGAGTGCCACCAGTGGTACAAGAAGTTCATGACGGAGTGTCCTTCTGGCCAGCTCACCCTCTACGAGTTCAAACAGTTCTTTGGCTTGAAAAACCTGAGTCCGTCAGCGAACAATTACGTTGAGCAAATGTTTGAGACATTTGACTTTAATAAGGTAAATATTGTCCTTCGCACTGGGCTGTGCAGGGATGGGCTGTGCTCTGCGATCCCTTTGCTGGGTCTGGGTGGGTGTGAGAGAGGAGCTGCTCTGAGCGTGCACAGCCTCATTTACTGTGGCCTCATAAATTCTAAAATCTGCTCTGGAACGTGAAAAATGCCAGCAAAAGCTCTTCACCCACTGGCTGCTCTGCAAGAACACAGAGGCTTCTCCCAGAAGTGGTATTTTTCTTTTCAAACAGCGGGGTTTTATCTTTACTCTTTGTTCCCTGCAGAATGAAGTGCCCTTTAATCCTCTGTTGTGACAGTGGGGCGAGGACAAGCGCTGCATTCATGGGGACAGCGAGTCCCCAGCGCAGCTCGGGGCTGTTTGTGGGGTTTGGAACTGTGCATGGATCTCAGGGGGGTTGATTCTGTTCCATGGGGTCGGGAGCTCGGCTCCTCCTGGAGAGGCTTTGCAGCCCCGGCTGGGGCTGTGCCGGACCCCGAATGGGGCAGTCCAGGAGCAGAGCTTTGGGATCGCTGATCCCCCATCCCATTGCAGATCTTTGGGATCGCTGATCCCCCATCCCATTGCAGATCTTTGGGATCGCTGATCCCCCATCCCATTGCAGAGCTTTGGGATCGCTGATCCCCCATCCCATTGCAGATCTTTGGGATCGCTGCTCCCCCATCCCATTGCAGATTTTTGGGAATGCTGATCCCCCATCCTGGAGCAGAGCTTTGGGATCGCTGATCCCCCATTCCCATTGCAGATTTTGGGAACGCTTCTCCCCCATCCCATTGCAGATCTTTGGGAACGCTGCTCCCCCATCCCACAGCAGATCTTTGGGAACGCTTCTCCCCCATCCCACAGCAGATTTTTGGGAACGCTGCTCCCCCATCCCACAGCAGATCTTTGGGAACGCTTCTCCCCCATCCCACAGCAGATCTTTGGGCACCCGCTCCCCCATCCCATTGACAGATCTTGGATCGCTGCTCCCATCCACCCTCATTGCAGATCTTTGGGAAGCTTGTCCCCCCATCTCAACAGCAGAATTGGGAACGCTTCTCCCCCATCCCACAGCAGATTCTTGGGCACGCTGCTCCCCCATCCCATTGCAGATTTTTGGGAACGCTTCTCCCCCATCCCACAGCAGATCTTTGGGAAGCTGCTCCCCCATCCCGGAGCTGTGCCAGGGAACAGATGGATGCTGTGCCTCCAACAGGAAACTGCATCCTCCTCTGCTTGCAAACGATTTGAAATTGCACCTCCTGCGAGATGAGGAATCTGTTTTATGGCAACCCAAAGGGTTTAGGGGCGTTAATCCCATTGACAAAAATGCAAATCAGGCCCTAAATCCTTCAGATGCTTGGTTTGTGCGTGGCCTTTACCTCGCTCACTGCCCGTGTTTGAATGCGCCTGAGAAGGGAATTGATGCCCAGGAAATGCTGCTGGGATTGGGTTTAGGAGCTATTTGTGCCTAATCTGGCTCCTGCAGCCGCGGGATAAAGCCGATCATCTCCTCCGGGGCGGCGCTTTTGTTCATTGACAAAGCCAGGCTTATGCCCTGCCTGTGGCTTGTAGGATGGAATCCTGGAATGGTTCAGGCTGGAAAAGCCAAGAGCGCTGAGTGCCATTGTTAACCCAGCCCCGCTGGGGTCACACCGGTGTCCCCAAGGGCCACATCCCCGCGGCTTCTCAAGGGCACAGCCACAAACCTCAGCAGGAACATTTCCCTTCCGAGAGCCATGGGAATGCTCAGTGCTGGGCACAGGCATTTTAAAAACCTCCTGGAAGCTGTGAGCACTGTCTGGGGACAGTTTGGGGGCTGTGGGCTCATCCCAGGGCTGCCCGAGCCTGGGGCCAGCTGGGCGAGAGCTGAGGATGGCAAACACCGGGCAGGGGTGTCAGAGATAAAAATATTAGTGCTTTTGATGTGACCAAACGTGGAGCAGGGACAGAAACGGCACAGGGACAGGGAAACACCAGTCCGGGGTGATTCCTGATCCAATCCTCTCCCGGGGCTGGCGGGGGACCCCTCGCAGGAGAAGGGAGCTGTAGGAGTGTGCAGAGACTGGGCAAAGCAGCAGAGCTCATCCCCAAACCTCTCTGCCATGGGAACTGCCCCTGCTTTGGACAGTGGGTGAATCTGTGCCATGAACAGCCCCTGCTTTGGGCAATGTGTGAATCTGTGCCCTCTGAACTGCCCCTGCTTTGAGCAATGTGTGAATCTGTGCTATGAACGGCCCCTGCTTTGGGCAATGTGTGAATCTGTGCCCATGGGACAGTGCTGCGCCCTGCTTTGGGCAATGTGTGAATCTGTGCCATGGGAACTGCCCCTGCTTTGGGCAATGTGTGAATCTGTGCCATGAACTGCCCCTGCTTTGAGCAATGTGTGAATCTGTGCCCTCTGAGCTGCCCCTGCTTTGGGCAATGTGTGAATCTGTGCCATGAACTGCCCCTGCTTTGGGCAATGTGTGAATCTGTGCCATGAACTGCCCCTGCTTTGGGCAATGTGTGAATCTGCTATGGGAATGCCCTGCTTTGGGCAATGTGTGAATCTGTGCCATGGGAACTGCCCCTGCTTTGGGCAATGTGTGAATCTGTGCCTATGGGAATTGTCTCCTGCTTTGGGCAGTGTGTGAATCTGTGCCATGAACTGCCCTGCTTTGGGCAATGTGTGAATCTGCTATGGGAATGCCCTGCTTTGGGCATGTGTGAATCTGTGCCATGAACTGCCTCTGCTTTGGGCAATGTGTGAATCTGCTATGGGAATGCCCTGCTTTGGGCATGTGTGAATCTGTGCCATGAACTGCCCTGCTTTGGGCAATGTGTGAATCTGCTGATGGGAATGTCCCTGCTTTGGGCATGTGTGAATCTGTGCCATGAACTGCCTCTGCTTTGGGCAATGTGTGAATCTGCTATGGAATTGTCCCTGCTTTGGGCATGTGGAATCTGTGCCATGAACTGCCCTGCTTTGGGCAATGTGTGAATCTGTGCCATGAACTGCCCCTGCTTTGGGCAATGTGTGAATCTGTGCCATGGGAACTGCCCCTGCTTTGGGCAATGTGTGAATCTGCTATGGGAATTGTCCCTGCTTTGGGCAATGTGTGAATCTGTGCCTATGAGCTGCCCCTGCTTTGGGCAATGTGTGAATCTGTGCCATGAACTGCCTCTGCTTTGGGCAATGTGTGAATCTGTGCCATGAACTGCCCCTGCTTTGGGCAGTGTGTGAATCTGTGCCATGAACTGTCCCTGCTTTGGGCAATGTGTGAATCTGCTATGGGAATTGTCCCTGCTTTGGGCAGTGTGTGAATCTGTGCCATGAACTGCCCCTGCTTTGGGCAATGTGTGAATCTGTGCTATGGGAACTGCCCCTGCTTTGGGCAATGTGTGAATCTGCTATGGGAACTGCCCCTGCTTTGGCAATGTGTGAATCTGCTATGGGAACTGCCCCTGCTTTGGCAATGTGTGAATCTGCTATGGGAACTGCCCCTGCTTTGGCAATGTGTGAATCTGCTATGGGAACTGCCCCTGCTTTGAGCAATGTGTGAATCTGTGCCATGAACTGCCCCTGCTTTGGGCAATGTGTGAATCTGTGCCATAAGCTGCCCCTGCTTGCAATGTGGTGAATCTGTCCATTGAACTGCCGCCTGCTTTGCAATGTGTGAATCTGGCCATGGCGACGCCCTACTTTGGGCAATGTGTGAATCCCTGGCACAGGCAGCTCCCAATCCCCGAGCCAGGGGCACCCCCAGCCCATCCCTTCCCAACAGGAACGGTCTGAGGCTGCTCCTGCTGCTCTTGGAGGCCTTTTCCAGCCTCAGTGGTTCTATAATTGTGTGATTCCACAATGTTTCTGCACAGATTAAGGTGGAGCCGTGGCTGTAACCTCTGCACGAGCCCTGGGCTCAGGGTGCAGGGATCAGCTCCAGGGGGACATCCAGAAGTGCCCAGGAAAATCCCTTACTGCTGGACTGCTCTGGATCCCATCTCAGCTTCCAACCTTGTGCTTTTAGGATGGCTACATAGACTTTATGGAGTACGTGGCAGCGCTGAGCCTGGTGCTGAAGGGGAAGGTGGATCAGAAGCTCAGGTGGTATTTCAAACTCTACGATGTGGACGGGAACGGCTGCATCGACCGGGCTGAGCTGCTCAACATCATCAAAGTGAGTGGGTTTGGCTCTTCCACTGCTGCCAGACCACACTGGGGAGCACAAAGGCACTGAGAGAGCTGCCAGCCACGATAATCCCGTGCTAAATCAGCAGGCACTGGCCAAAGGCACTGCCTGTCCAATTTCCAGCAGGTCCATCCCTGCTCCCACCCCCCTGGACACACAGCACCCCTCATCCTCCCCTGGCTGCTGCTTTAACCCTTGGCACTGAAACTGGAGCTGGGATAAGCACTTGAGTGTAATCTGAGGGTGTTCAGAGGTGAGCAGCTCCTGGCTTATCCCAGCATGCCCACTAAATCTTGTAAAGCATTGATTGCCTTTTTAGGTGATTTTAATCTCCAGCTTTTTAGACAAAACTGATTCCTTTCAAAGCCAAACTGCCTGAAAAGAAGTTTTAACCCTGAAAAAGAGTTTGGCCTCTCATGTCTGCTCACTTGTCCTGGACTCACAGAGCTGCAGAGCTCTCAGTAATTGCTGTGCCCTGTTCCCTGCAGGCCATCCGCTCCATCAACCGCTGCAACGAGAAGATGACAGCAGAGGAGTTCACAGATATGGTGTTCAACAAGATCGACATTAATGGAGATGGTGAGGGCCTTCCTGGGAGTGCCAGTGCTCATGTGTGTGCTCTGAGTGTCCCTGAGTGTGCCCTGAGTGTCCCCTAGAGCCAGCCCTGAGTGCGCCTGAGTGTCCTGAGTGCCCCTGAAGTCCTGAGTGCCTGAGTGTCCTGAGTGTCCCTGAGTGCCCTGAGTGTCCTAGTCCGTGTCCTGGTGCTCCTGAGTGTCCCGCTGTCCGTAGTGCTTCCTAGTGTGCACTGATGTGCCCTGAGTGTTCCTGAGTGTGCCTGAGTGTGCCCCTGAGAGTGCCGTGCAGTGTCCCTGAGTGGTGTCCGTGGTCCCGAGGTGCCCCGATGCCCTGAAGTGTCCCCTGATCGTGCCCCGAGTGTCCTGATGTGTGCCCTGAAGTTTCCCCTAGTGTGCCCCGGTTCCGAAGGTGCCTGAAGTGGTCTCTGAGTGTCCCGAGTGGCCTGAGTGTCCCCTGGGTCCTGATGCCTGATGTTGTCCAGTCCCTTTGTCCTAGTGTCCCCGTGGTGTCCCCAGCCTGTCCCCTGCCTGCCAGAGCAATTCCTGCTGCCCGATGTCCCAAAACACCAGGACAGGGAGAGC
>CM019217.1:2530584-2569865 GCA_009741485.1 Malurus cyaneus samueli | reverse complement strand
TTGTCCCCAATGTCCCTGTGGGCTACAGCCACCCCCACTGTCCTGTCACCCCTGTCCCATCCCTGTCCCAACCCGTCCTCTGTCCCATCCTTAACCTCTGGGATTACTACCAGACCTGCTAGATGGTTCCCAGTTTTTTGAAAAGTTGCGCTGGCCCCGCCAGGCCTTGCAAGGGTTGGTTTTTTTAAGAGCCATGCCACCGTCCACTTTGCAGCAGCAGGTGACATGGTACGGATATTGTACTCCAGCTCAATGCAGTTCCCTGCAGGTGTTTATAGGCTGGTTCTTGAAATGATCCGTTGTCAACTCAATTCTGTCTGCCTTTAGGGAATGATGACACAAACCCTGCACCTTTAGGGATTGATGACACAAACCCTGCAACTTGAGGAATTGTGGACACAAACTCTGTCCCTTTGGGGATTGATGACACAAACCCTGCCCTTTTGGGAATCCTAGACACAAACCCTGCACCTTTAGGGACTGACGACACAAACCCTGTCCCTGGGCACCCCCCAAATGCCAGGGGAGCCTCCCCTCCCAAGCACCAGCTGGGCTAACACAGAGCTGGGGGCAATGATCCTTTTCCTCCTCAGCCCTTCCTTTCTGCTGGTCAGAGCTCTCTGGGAATGCATTCTCGGGAATATTTTGGGATGTGGTGCCTCCTTTGCTCCTTTTCCCTCTTCCCTTAGCAGCACCTCCCGGTTTTTAACCCGGTTACCCCAGCTGGGTCCTGGGCAGTTTTGGGGCCATCAGGCAGATGGTAGCCCAGAAAGGCCACATGGCATTTGCCTTCCCAAGCCATCCTGTTTCCCAGTTTAGAGCTCAAAGAAATCCGATCAGTCCAATCCAATTCGAGCTGGGCCCTAAGTCTGGAAAACGGATTATGCAAAAATCCTGACATCATGAGCTTGATGGGAGTGCTGAATGGAGCTCGGGAGCAGATCAGTGTTTATACCCAGGGGCTCAAAAATAACACCCAGGCTAAAGCACCTCGCCATTTCTCCACTAAAGATTACACAATTGATAAGAGGAACAATTTTCCATTGGGTTATGCCAGCGCTGACACAAACACATCCCCTGTGCTTCCATCCCACAGCACCTGAGATCATCCAGAACTGATTCCTGAATTCCCCTGGGCTCCTCTCCAGTCCTGGGTTAAAACAGGGGCAGCACAGCTCACTTTGAGCACCTATTTCGAATTCCATTGAGAAATACTGTTTTTTTAATCACTCTGATGCTTTTTGCAGTCATCACATGAAAGTTAAACAGCAGAGGCTCCTTCCCTACTCAGCCTCTGCAACAGCATCGTCATCTCTGCCTTATCTCTGTCTCAGCTCCTCCCCCAAATTCAATAGATCACACTCTACAGTTTCACTCAGACACTCAGGTGCTTGCACACCTGAAAATGAAAAAACACTAATGAAAAAACAAACACCACAAAACAAAGGTTTTTAATAAATATTTCTTTATTCAATTCGTGTTTTTACAAAATTTCTACCAACAACTGTACAGGTGCTCACCAGGGCAGGGCTGCAGGGCCTGGGCTGCCCAGGGGAGCAGAATGGGGAGAATTTAAAGCATTTCAGTAAAGCAGCAAAACACAACTCTAAGAATTAAACAGCCTCTCTAAACTGTGCAAGGAGCGGAGTGTGATACCTTGGTTGAGATGCTGAACTGTAAGGAATCATTAGAGATTTGTATCCTCCAATAAAAACAGTTTATCACAAGTGGAAAATCGATAAAAGTGAATGTTTTCATCCAGGCTCTCAAGTCAGAAGTCAGTTTTGCCTTTCAGATCTTGGGCTGATAAACTCTTGACTCGAGAGAGCTCGGAGCAGCACAAAGCACGAGTCTAATCAGCTCTGATAAGTCAGCGCTCCACAAACTGGGCTGTATTTACAGAGAACTCATAGAAAAGCTATTTCGAGATGGAAATGTGCATGATGTGAACTCTAGCACTGATTGTGTCCTATCCTGAACACTCCCTGGTGGAATTTAAACACTGACAAGACCACAAACCAGCAGACTAATCAGCTAATGACAGCTACTACAGTCCTAATTAAAGGCCACAAAAAAGGGATTGTAAATCTTTTCCTTGGTATGACCCGACCCACTGATCCCATGGGAAAAACTAAAACAAAACAGACAAACTCACATTATTTGCCTGGGGAAATTATCCTTGTAAATGAACAAAAAAAAAATCCAGTAAAGGTGAACCAGAATATTGGGTCAACCCAAATGCTTTTTCCACACAAACCTATGTAGAAATATGGGTTAGGAGAGCAGAGCTCAGCCTGCAAGCTGGGTCAATTTTGTATCTGTGGTCTGGGGCTAAATGAAGTCCAGTGTAAAACCACTGTCCTGGAGTTTTTGTCACTTTTTCTATTCTCTCGAGGCATTTGGACAGGGCTTGGAGCAGCCTGAGGGGCATCCCTGCCCAGGGCAGGGGGTGGAGGAGCTTTAAGGTTCCTTCCTACCCAAACCATCCATCATTTCAGATTCTCTGGTCCTGCCAACAGAGCAGCACAAATCCTCTCCTTGCAGAGACACTGCCAAGCAAAACTCTGCTCTTCCCTCATCTCTGCTGCCACACAAAACTTTTCCCAAGGCAGAGAAAATCCTGGAGCTCCTTGAGCTCATCCACTCCTCCCAGAGCAGGAAAAGCTATTCCAGAGTGATGATTCCATAAGAATCAGGGCTCAAAAGGAGTCAAATCACAGCTGTGCCATTCAGTCCTCACCGCAGGGCTGTAAATGTTGTGTTTGGAGCATCCATCAGGGCTCTGGGCAGGCAGAGGGAGCAGAGCCCAGTCCCCAGCAGGGACAGGAAGGGGTTTCTGCTCCTCCTGCCCTGCCCTCACTGCTCCCCTCAGCTGTCCTGGCCTCTGCTCTGACCCAATTCTCATTTCTGGGGGATGTGTTGGTCCTCAGGAAGCTGACAGGAGCAGCAGCAAAGGCTCCAAAGCACACAGGGAGTCACAGAGAGCAGCTCTGTTTGCTGGAACTCTGCAGGATGAGCACTGGGACAGCACCACTGGCTGCATTCCCCTCCCATCAGCCCCAAACCCTGCTCAGGACCTGCTGCAGGAAGCCCCAGCATTTGCTCCTTGGGGTGTGACCACAAACCAGAGCTGGCAATCACCGTTTTGTGTACACAGAAAAACTTATTCATGGGCCAAAAATAGTCCCTGGGTACCAGCAGTGCTCAGCACGTGGGCTGTACCTCGAGACACGGCTCTTGAGTCTCCACCTGGATGCTGAGGCTGAATTAAGAAGGAAAAGTCACTACAAGGCTAGAGGAAGGGTCACACTGCAGTCAGCATCACCTTTTCCACGGTTTCCAAGCCAGATTTTCTCAGAACAAAGCGCTCTTCCTCCTCTGCTCAACGATCCATCCCCCAGGGTTCACATCCATTTGCAACATCTTCATCACCCACTTGTCCTTCCTGGCCCCATCGATGAACTCATCCAGAGACAGCTGCCCTGAGGTGAGAGAGAGCCAAGAGGGGCACTCAGAGCAGCAGAGGGAAGAGATGAGGAGGCAGGGAGCAATTCCATCGGGGTCAGAGGAAAGGCTCATCCCACCCCAGAGACTGCAGGGACCCCCCAGAACCATGACAGCCCCAGTTTGACTGGACCAGTGTCAGTGCTCAGGGACTGGGAGCTGCCCTGGGGCTCTCAGATGGATCTGAGGGGCATCCAAATGCACTCAGAGCAGAGAGTGCTCGCTGTTTTACACTAAAATAACAACGAAAAGATCTCCCCCTGCTCTCCTGAGTCCCTTTAGGCTCCGCAGAGCAGGGCAGTCCCAAACCCAGAGCCAGGATCTGCGGGCAGCCCCGGCCAAAGGCAGTGCCCAGCTCAGGGAGCTGCCCCAGGGGATGCTCTCGGTGCCATCCATCACTCACCATCCCCGTTCTCATCCACCAGCTGGAATATCCTGTCCACCACCTCCTCGGGGGTCAGCAGCGGGGTCCTCTCCTCCACATCGGACCAGCACACCTTCTTCAGCTTGTAGATGGACTGCAGAGGAGGTGAGATCAGGGAGGGGATGGGCACAGGAGAGCACTGAACTCTGCTCATCCCAGCCCTGTCAGAGGCTCTGGGTTCACCTTTCTGCCCAGCCCTGACCCTGTGCCTGCTCTCTGCACATCAATGTTCTCATTTCTGGGGAAGCTGCTGCCCTCCTGCTCTCCTTGCACACCTTGCTCAGGCCTCGGGGCTCCCCTGCACACACAAAGCCAGGCTTTCACACCTGGGAAGGATCTAAAGCCCTGCCTGTGGTTTTTGTTCACATCCAAAGCCAGGCACGCTGGCCTGGCCCAGTTTGGGCTGCACATCAAGGAGGCTTTAGCTCATTTTCTGTTTGATCAACACTTTCTGCTCCCCTTTGCCACGGGAAAGGGGCAGATTTTAGCTCCACCTGCCCATTGTTACCTTTGCTGCTCAGCCTGAAGGGCTCAGAGAGAGGATTAGCAGTGTCCTGACAGTTCTGGTCACTCCTTGGTGACCTCAAAACCATAATGGGAACTGCCCCAGACAGGCTGCCCTGACCCACACCCACTGCTGCAGGTGACCAGCTGCTCACCTGGCCCTGCTGTCCAGAGGCACAGCACCCTGAGGTGCTCACAGGGGTGACAGTCCCTGCTGGTGACACTGCCCAGCTCCCTGGGGTGCTCAGAGGGGTGACAGTCCCTGCTGGTGACACTGCCCAGCACCCTGGGGTGCTCAGAGGGGTGACAGTCCCTGCTGGTGACACTGCCCTGGGGTGCTCAGAGGGGTGACAGTCCCTGCTGGTGACACTGCCCAGCTCCCTGGGGTGCTCACAGGGGTGACAGTCCCTGCTGGTGACACTGCCCAGCACCCTGGGGTGCTCAGAGGGGTGACAGTCCCTGCTGGTGACACTGCCCAGCACCCTGGGGTGCTCAGAGGGGTGACAGTCCCTGCTGGTGACACTGCCCTGGGGTGCTCAGAGGGGTGACAGTCCCTGCTGGTGACACTGCCCAGCTCCCTGGGGTGCTCAGAGGGGTGACAGTCCCTGCTGGTGACACTGCCCAGCCCCCTGGGGTGCTCAGAGGGGTGACAGTCCCTGCTGGTGACACTGCCCTGGGGTGCTCAGAGGGTGACAGTCCCTGCTGGTGACATGCCCAGCACCCTGGGGTGCTCAGAGGGGTGACAGTCCCTGCTGGTGACACTGCCCAGCACCCTGGGGTGCTCAGAGGGGTGACAGTCCCTGCTGGTGACACTGCCCAGCACCCTGGGGTGCTCACAGGGGTGACAGTCCCTGCTGGTGACACTGCCCTGGGGTGCTCAGAGGGGTGACAGTCCCTGCTGGTGACACTGCCCAGCACCCTGGTGTGCTCCAGCACAGCTCCCAAGGGTTTTCCCCTCAAGGGCCTGTTCCTGGCTCTCTGCTCAGCCCCACAGGGTCCCTTCAGGCTGGAAAAGACCTTTGGGATCATCATTCCAACCGTTCCCCCAGCACTGCCAAGGCCACCCCCAGCCCATGTCCCCAAGTGTCACACACACACACAGCTTTCATATCCCAGCAGGGATGGTGATTCCTGTGCCAGGGCTGGACAACACTTTCAGTGAAGAAATTTTCTCCTAAAAATCACCCAAACCTCCCCTTTGCAAGTGGAGGTGATTTCCCCTTGTTCTATCACTCGGGAGAAGGCATCAGCTCCCAGGTTGCCAATCCAACCATGGAATCACCCAGAGGTTCCTTCTCAGCCCTCACACAATCCTGAGTGGGTCCAAGTGCAGGAACCCAGAGAGGCCTCAGCACCACAGGGATTTCTGTCCCCACTCAGGGCATCCTCACCAACTGCTCAGGCAGGACAGACCCAGGGAGGGCAGGGGAGAGCCCAGCCCAGGGCAGCACAGGGGGAAATGGCAGAGAGCCAGGGTCTGCACAGCACCCAGAGATTGAAGGGAAAGGCAGAGCAAAGATTCAGGATCACCAGAGCACCCAGAGATTGAAGGGAATGGCAGAGCAAAGATTCAGGATCACCAGAGCACCCAGAGATTGAAGGGAATGGCAGAGCAAAGATCCTGAATCTCCAGAGCACTCAGAGATTGAAGGGAATGGCAGAGCAAAGATCCTGAATCTCACTGCACCCAGAGAATGAAGGGAAAGGCAGAGCAGAGATCCTGAATCTCACTGCACCCCAAGGATTCCCTTCTGGGCAGCAGCAAGGCCAGGCTGCCCTCCGCGGGTCCAGCAGAGCCCTCAGACACTCCCAGGCTCCCAACCCTTTCAAAGTCAGGCATTTTCACATCATCACCATCCACAGCCGCCTTTTACCCCATTATCACAAACCCCATCCACATCCCAGCATTGCCAAAGAGCAGCGATTGCTTCAAACCGCGATTGGGCAATGCCCGCTTACCTCAACGATTTCCAGCAGCTCAGGTTTATCTATGCAGCCATTCCCATCCTTGTCATACACCTTGAACGTCCACCTCAGCTTGTGTTCCAGCTTTCCTCGCAAAACAAGGTTCAAGGCAGCCACATACTCCAGAAAATCGATGGTGTTATCCTGTGCCAACAGAAAAAAAAGTGACACTCAGCTGGGTAGGAAGGTGATGGAAAACTGCTCTGAAAGTGCCAGAAAAGCTGGGTTAAAACTGACAGAATGATTCTGCATGGGGCAGGGATTTTTTTTGGCATTTTAGAGAAGGTTTGTGCTGGTTCAGGAGCAGCAGCAGGCACAGCCACACCCCTGAGTTTAGAGTCTCCTGCCCATCCCTCTGCCACACACCAGCATCGCTCAAAAACATCCCCCAAATTCCCTGTCCTGTCAGGAAACTCGGATAAATCAGAAATTGGACTTCATCTTTCGTGCACAGTTTGCTGTGCAGCCTTTTCTGCGCAGCTTTCATAACAGAATTCGGGACCTGAACATTTCCTTTTTTGCAGAAATTTGAGTTTTTAAAACTTGGAGTTCTGAGACAAGCCTGACCTGCCCACATCTTCCACAGCCTTTTTTAATCTTTTCCCAACTTTTGCTGCCACTTCAATGTGATTTTGCCCCTGTTTTCAAAGGGAGCCTAAGGGAGATCAGTTGATCAAAGATGAACGACCTGAGCCCCCTTTTCCTGTACTGACACAAGGAACAAACACCCCCACGCTTGGAATTGATCAAGAGCTTGGAATTGCTCCAGAGCATCAGGAAAATGATGATTGAACCATTTGGCAAATGTTTCTGACCCACGTCAGGATGAGCAAGGAGCTGAGTTACACCAGAACCCAAAACATCGCTGCCGTGCAGGAACTGTGATAAACCAGAAAAAAACCACTTTTCCCAGGTGTCTCCCCTCAAAGGGAATCAGAACCAGAATGTCGGAATTGTTCAGCATTCCTTCGCTCTTGGAAAGCAAAGCTAAAATCAGTATTTTATTTCAAACCACCTGTTCGTACTTGATATAAACATTTCCTCCAACACAGAACCAGCCTGAGTGGGATTTGTCTGCTGCGATTTCCCCTCTGTCACAACAGAGAAATATTTTTGCCATGGAGGAGCCTTGGCTATTTGAGGCTTTTACAATTCTGCCTCAAAATGCCTCAATTTCAACCTTTTAAAGGGCCATTCTGACCTTAATTGAGCAGAGATTTGAGGAGATAAATCCGGACCAGCCTGTGCTCCTCCTCCTGCCCTCACGGGTCCCTCAGCCCCAGGAAGGGTGGGCACCCAAGACCTCCAGGTCACGGAGAACAGATGGAAATTATTGCACAAACAACAGTCAAACCTCCTGAGCACTTACCCCGTTCTTGTCAAAAGCCCTGAACATGTTCTCCACGTACTCTGCCGCCTCCTGGTTATCCTGGACTCCGAAAAACCGCTTGAACTCGTGCATGAAGAGGGTCCCGCTGGGACATTCCACCACAAATTTCTTATACCACTCCTGCAGCTCTGCGACGTCAATCTCCCCCTGCTCCCCTTCAGCGTTGGCAAACTGCTGTCCCATTTTCCTCCGGAAAGCAGGATTAAAAACAGACGGGAAAGAAGGAAAACCCTGCCAAAGTCCGTTGTTCTTTTTCTCCTCGCTGTCTCGTGCCTTTATCTGATGCTAATGCTGTGTCCTGCCCTGTCACCTTCTCTTTTTGGTCCTTTTTTTCTCTCGTTCCTCCTCCCAGTGCAGCTCCGTGCGCTCCCCAGATCTCGGAGTGGCTGCTCTGCCCCGGAGCTCTGAGCACTGGGCAAGGATAAAAATAACTAAAGATCATTAGGAGATTCCCACCTATGAGCCCCAGAGACCTTCAGATGTTCCGAGCTGTGCCCTATTTAGAAACAAACTGCAGGGGCTCAGGCTCTTTCTACGCATTAACGCTTCCAGGTCAGAGAATTTGGGAGCAGGGGTTCCCTGTACACACAGCACAAAGCCCCACTCTCTACACTGAAGGGTTTTCTAGGGGAAAAAATGGGATTTTTAAGGGAAAGAACGTGAATCTGTTCAATGCTGGTTTGTATTACCAGGTTACTCAGTGCTTCAGTGAGATGGGGCACAGGAACAAACAACAATTATAGAGAGAAAATCCTGAAAAATAAACACTTCCATAAAAACCCCGCTAATGCATTAAATTAACTGAGTGTCTGCTTAGGCTGTGCTCTGCTCAATGGTTGAGAGAATTGTAAAGGCACCCAGACACAAACACACACATTCCTCCTATTGTCACATTACCATCTTAAGGCTTTAACCTAAAAAGAACAGGCATTGTTTATTTCCATCTTTTTAAAAGCATCTTCTCCTTATTCCCCTCCCCTTTTTGTGCCTTTATCCATGGAAATCCTCCTGGCGCTCACCCTTTCCCCTGAGCATCGTTTGGTGCATCGTTTAGTGCTTTGATCACAGACTCGAAGTGCAGCTCTGCCCTGGGCTCTCTGTGTTCAGCACCGCTCAGAGCCACAGCTCAGCTCCTCCAACCCCCAGAGCCTTCTCCAGCTCCTGCAGGAACCCCCAGCCATCCTGCCCAACATCCCAGAGGTGCTGAACCCTACAGGAACTCCTCACAGTATCCCAGAGGGGCTGAACCCTGCAGGAACCCCTACAGCATCCCAAAGGTGCTGAACCCTACAGGAACCCCCAGTAGCATCCCAGAGGAGCTGAACCCTGCAAGAACCCCCAGCAGGAGCCCCCAGCTGTCCTGCCCAACATCCCTGAGGTGCTGAACTCTGCAGGAGCACCCAGTAGCATCCCAGAGGGGCTGAACCCTACAGGAACCCCCCCCAGCCATCCTGCCCAACATCTCAAAGGTGCTGAACCCTGAGGAGCCCCCAACATCCCAGAGGGGTTGAACCCTGCAGGAACCCCTACAGCATCCCAAGGTGCTGAACCCTGCAGGAGCACCCAGCCATCCTGCCCAGCATCCCAGAGGGGCTGAACCCTGCAGGAACCCCCAGTAGGAGACCCGAGCCATCCTGCCCAACATTCCCAAGATGCTGAACCCTGCAGGAACCCCTCACAGCATCCCAGAGGAGCTGAACCATGCAGGAACCCCCAGCAGGAGCCCCCAGTGTCCTGCTCAATATCCCAAAGGTGCTGAACCCTGCAGGAGCACCCAGTAGCATCCCAGAGGGGCTGAACCCTGCAGGATCCCCTCACAGCATCCCAGAGGGGCTGAACCCTACAGGAGCCCCACAGGAGCCCCCAGCTGTCCTGCCCAACATCCCAAAGGCGCTGAACCCTGGAGGAGCCCCTCCAGCATCCCAGAGGTGCTGAACCCTGCAGGAACCCCCCAAATCCCAGAGGGGCTGAACCCTGCATGAACCCCCAGTAACCCCAAGGTGCTGAACCCTGCAGAAACTCCCCTCAGCATCCTGCTGAGCATCCCAGAGATGCTGAACCCTACAGGAGCCCCCAGTAGCATCCCTGAGGTGCTGAACCCTGCAGGAACCCCCCCAGCATCCCCGAGGTGCCGAGCCCTCCCGTTATCTGTGTCAGCCACAAAGAATGACCTGAGCTATAAATGTCCCCAAGCCAGCCCCATATCTGCAATAAGAGGATTGGAGCAGCATTAATAGGAAACAATAGATTCTCTTATACTAATGCCAAGGCCCAGATGGATTTAAGCTGCTGACTTTTTGGGAAGTTTTTTCGGTGTTGTTTAGGTAAGAAGAGCCTCTCTGGTGGAAGAATGCTGGCTAAGAACCAGGCTGAAATGTGAATTGATATTGCAGAACAGTGGAGTAATTCACGCTGCACTGGGAGAGCAGGGTTTGCTCTGAATGCACTCACACCTGCAAGGAACCAACCCAGCAGGGGTTCTGTGTGTGTATAAATAAATAAATAAACAAATAAATATACACAGAGATTGGCAGGGGTACAATACAGCCTCACCCCTTTACATGAAAGGATACCCAGACAAGGTTTGGTTTCACTAAAAAGAGAAGACAGACACAGCAGAAGCCTGGAGATGGATGGGAAGGGCAAGGGAAGCTGCCAGGAAATTTCAGACTATTCTATTTCAATTGAAGTGTTTTTGTCTAATACCATTCTTGTTTATCCTCGTGCCTGGAAGGTGCAGCACAGTTAATGAACTCAACCCTTCCTTTTGTAAATGCCTCAGCTGAATTTCAGCCCCCACTCAGAGATCCCTCATCCACAGCAGAGCAATTTATCAGGAAAATAACAGTAAATCCATCTCCCTGTGTTTGCCTCTTCACCAGACCTGCTGGACAGAAGTCCTTGGCAGCCACAGTGGTATTTATAAATTATGGAATATCATTTTTGGGATTGTCTTGGCTGCTGAGGCCAGGAGTTCTGAGCTCCAGGCCCCAGAGGTGCTGCCAGGACAGGGGTGGGGAGGATTCACTCTTTTTTTCGTGCAGCACAGCCGGGCAGTTTGGGATGTGCTGGGGTGAAGCCTTCTCACCATTTTGTGCTGCTCTCCTGCACCGAGTGCTGCTGGAATGTGAGTGCTCAGAGCACACTGCAAGACTCCACATGCCCAGGACATTGTCTTGACTCATTGCATAATTTTGTTTTGCCTTATGGGAACTCGGTGCTCTGTTCCCAGGAGAGAAAATGGTTTCTCTTTGTTTTGATGAGTGCATTCTTGTCCAGCTTGGAAGAAAAATGCTGCAGGAGGCCTGGAACACAGAGCCCAGCTGCTGCTCTTGCAGCTATCGTGACAATCGAGTTGATAAAAGCAGTGCCATTAATTTGGCACTGAAATAAAGGAAACCCCATAGCTCCTGGTGTGAAAATTCCTCCGCACATCCTCTGTGTGTCTGCAGATGCACTGAAGGAGCTGCTGTTGCTCAACCAGCAGGATGTCACTTTATCAGTTTATCTGCCGAAATATTTCCTACTTTGGTTCAAAAACCAATGCAGGTAGAAGTAAATATAAGCAGAGAGAATGACAAATAAAAATAATTATTTCTAGAAAAGCCTGCAGTGAGGAGATGGGAGGTGTTTGTGTGCCTGAGGGAGCAGGATGGATGCTCTGTGCGTGTCACAGGGAACATTTTGGATGATGGGCTCCAAACAGGTGACACCTGCCTGCATGTCCTGCTCATGAGTTATCCCTGCATTACCACCTCTCCTGCTCCAACGCTGCCGAGTTTCCCAGCCAAGAGCATGGAAAAAGACAGCTTATTTCCCGTCAGCTGCCTACCCCGACGTGCTGCCACACGCTTCAGCACTGGCTGGGAGAAACTCAAGAGGCAAAAAAAAAACCAAACCACCAAACCCTGCAGAGGGCTGGGCAGACTCATTTGTTTGGCATCTGTGGCGGCGCTGGGCAGGGAGCAGGAGCTGTGGAGAGGCAGCAGGGGCTGTGGAGAGAGAGCAGGGAGTGTGGAGAGGCAGCAGGGGCTGTTCAGAGGTACCAGGGGCCATGGAGAGGTACCAGGGGCTGTGGAGGGGCACCAGGAGCTGTGCAGAGGTATCAGGGGCTGTGCAGAGGCACCAAGGACCATGCAGAGGTACCAGGAGCTGTGCAGAGGTACCAGGAGCCGTGCAGAGGTACCAGGGGCTGTGCAGAGAGGCAGCAGGGGCTGTGGAAAGGCACCAGGGGCTATTCAGAGGTACCAGGAGCCATGCAGAGGTACTAGGAGCCGTGCAGAGGCACCAGGGCACTGCTGGGCACAGCTGCCTGCCACACTGCAGCAGCACTGCAGCCTTGTCCCAAGCTGGAGCAATCCTCATGTTATTTTGCCACATGGCTCCGTTTTTGAGAATCCCCAAGCCTAACCTGCCCAGGGCCCCTCCTGTGGGTTGGGCATCCCAAAAGTCCTTCCAGCAGGTGAGGAAGGGCTCCCGGCCAACCCAGGCAGCAGCAGAGGAGCAGCAGCACTGCTGGAGTCTCCTTGCACAGCTCCTGAGCATCTGCCCACACACAAAGCCAGCCCAAAGCATCCTTCAATTTCCCTGAGGCGGGGACGGAGGAATGCAGGGAGGATGAACGGCAGCTTTTGTGCTGACCCATCTGAGCAGAGATCAAAGATCCTGCAGAGCTTGGCCTGGAGCTCAGCCCGATATTCTCCCTGTGTCTCTTCCCGGCTGCTCCCGAAATTGTCTGTACCACTGCATGTTTTTATTTGGCAGGAATAACAACACGGATGATTTATTCCAGGAGCAGCTGTCCCGTGTTTTACACATCAAAAACAGTCAGGTACCATAAAGGAAACCCATCTCACCCAACACAGAGAACGCTGACCTCAGAGTGTCACATCTTGTATTCTGCTTATTGCAGAAAGATTTTCATATGTGCTGACAAACTCTGCTCAAGGTTTCCTCTGAGCAGAACTCCATGAATGAAGCCTGAAATATTCCCCTTGCATTTGGCATCCGGCAAGGTGAACTTCCCCAGAAAAACATTGAATTGTTTTGTCTGTATGTGAAGATGTCCAAAATGTTGTCTGGTTCCAAACTCCTGGCTCGGGACTGAGCTGTGGATGTAAGTCAGCCTTCCCAAAGGCAGGGCTCAGCATTTTCCATAGCGTTCATGATGAGAAGGAGCAGGGAAATTCCCTTTTTTTTCTGGTTCATTGAAACTGAATGGTGAAGTACTGTATGATCCTTGAAACCAAGATTCACCACTGAGTCACAGCTCTCCACCTACGAGGAAAATAAATAAGATGTGAGGCTGGAGAGCAAGAGACTGCGGAGGGACCAGGGAGAAGTTGCTGAGCCCCTTTCCCAGGGGTAGGTGTGACCCTGGAGCGGTGATGGAGGGGAAAGAGGGACATTTTTGTGCTTTTCAGAGAAAAATCTGTGTGCCTGTGGCTTTGATCAGAGCTGACTTTGGGATTGGCTTGGTTCCATGTTATCATTGACTGGATATGGATCTGTATGGATGGATTTCAGACCAGAGGAAATGTACTCAGGGGAGGTTTAGATTGGATATTAGGGAGATCTTCTTCACAGGAAGGATGGACAAGCACTGGAACAGGCTGTCCTGGGAAGTGGCACAGTCACCGTGTGATCAAAATCCTGTGGATGTGGTGCCAAGGGGCACGGTTCAGTGGTGAGCCTGGCAGTGCAGGGTTAATGTTTGGACGATCTTAGAGGTCTTTTCCAGCCTTAATTACGCTGTGATTCTGTGACTCAGCTGAATGTGCTTTGAACCGCAAAAAAGCCCAAGAACTTTACGTTTTCTTCGCAAAATATTCCATTCAAAAGGCAAAGATACTGCACTTAAAAGCAAACTTCCTTTCCTAAATATCCCATTTACAAGGGAAAAGAAAATATCCCGTTTGGAAGTCTTCTAAATATTCCGTTTGACAGGAGGTATCGGGAGGCGGAGGGTGCGGATGCTCCGCTCGCTCCGGGACGGGGTCGGGGGGCTAAACGTGGGGCTGTAGCGGGTTTGGCGGGAATCGGCCCGGGGGTGTGTGGATTTCGGGATCGACGGGCGAGTTTGGGGGCTCAGTGGGGTTGTTGCGGGTTTGGGATCGCGGGGCCAGCGGGATTTGGGGGATTCGCGGGCAGAGTTTGGGGAATCGGCGGGGCAGTAGTGCGGGCTATGGGGGATCGGCGGGCGCCGTGCGGGGTTTGGGGGCTCAGGGGTTGCGTGGGTTATTTGGGGAGGGCTCAGTGGGAAAGCTTGTGCGGGGTTTGAGGGGATAGGTGGGGTTGGGGTGGCGGGGCTGTGCGGGGTTGGGGATCGAGTGGGGTTGGGGATCGGTCGGGGCTGTGCGGGGTTTTGGGGATGGTGGTTTGGGGATTCGCCGGGGCTTCGTGCGGGGTTTGGGGATCGGTGGGTTGGGGACAGCGGGAGCTGCGGGTTTGGGGGATGGTGGGTTTGGGGGATCGGCGGGGCTGTGCGGGTTTGGGGGATCCAGCAGGGTTTGAGGGATCGGCGGGGCTAGTGCGGGTTTGGGGACGGTGGGTTGAGGAATCTGGCGGGCTCAGTGCGGTTTGGACGGGCGGGCTCAGTGGGGTTTGGGAGATCAGCAGGGCTGTCCGGCGGGGCGGAGCGGCTGCGCCCGCGCACCTGGGCAGGTGAGGCGGACCCGGTGAGGGCCGGCGCGGTCACTGAGGCGGAGGGCAGTGAGCGGGCAGGGCAGGTGAGGTGCGGGCCCCGCTGAGGGGCGGGCCCTTGGGCGATCTCCGCGCCGCCTGCCACAGCGCTCCCCACACGCGGCCCCGGGGCGGCCTAACGCGCCCCGCGGCTGGACCGCACGGGCGGCACCGGATCACGGAGGGACAGGACGGGACAGACAGACAGACTAGGCGTGAGTATTGCGCTTCGGTGCGCCGAGTCCGACGGGGAGCCGAATCCCGGATCCGCACCCCGGGAGCCTGCCGGCGCGCCCCGATCCGCATGAGGTGATCGGGCGGAGCAGGGCCGGGCCCCCCCCCACCGGGAAACGGGGGGGCTCGGGGCCGGTGGGCCCTGCGGGCGAGGGGTGGGCTCCGGCTGGTGGGCACGGGGATCGGTGGGCACGGGGATCGGTGGGCAGTCGGTGGGCACGGGGATCGGTGGGCATCGGGGATCGGTGGGCACGGGGATCGGTGGGCACGGGAGTCGGTGGGCACACCGGGGATCGGTGGGCAGGGGATCGGGGTGGGCACTGGGGATCCGGTGGGCCAGGCTGTGGACCGATCGGTGGCGGGGATCGTGGGCTCGGTGGGCACGGGGCTCGTGGGCACGGAGCTCGGTGGGCTCGGTGGGCTCGGTGGGCTCGGTGGGCTCGGTGGGCTCGGTGGGCTCGGTGGGCTCGGTGGGCTCGGTGGGCTCGGTGGGGGGGCGCTCGGTGGGCTCGGTGGGCACGGAGCTCGGTGGGCTCGGTGGGCTCGGTGGGCTCGGTGGGCAGCGGGGCCGGTTCTCGGGTCCGCGAGCTGGAGCGGCCCGGTCCGGTTGGAAGGGGCGGCTCCGGGTGGGCAGAACCAGCTGAAAATGGCAATTTAGCGCTGCTTCCATCTCCTCCGCGGGCTGTACTCTGCTCGCCCCGGGCTACGCCTTCCCAGCCGCTGTGAAGTGAGGCCTAAATGTGGGCAAGTGGGGTGTTTTACCCCATCCCCTTCACCCACGGCCGCTTTCGGGCTGGATGGGACAGGAGATGTGTAGTCCTATTAAGCGGGGACCTTCCTGTTCCCGGTGTGGGGAGGTCATTTAGCGTCGGATGGAAATTCAGAGTGTTTCTCTGTGGGAAGGTTTGCCTTTGAAAAAATTGATACAGATCCATGAAATACGGGATAATGTAATCAAACCAAGGAGCAGGGTCTGTGGGTTCACAGCAGTGACCCCTGAGAAGACCCTTCCTCCTTCACAGGCTTATACGGATGAGGTGGAGCAGGAACATGAATATATTTGGGGCTGCAGGCAGGGAGTGAAAGCATCTGTGCAGCAAAGCTGAGTCGGGCTCAGCTCGGTTTTCTTTTCCTGGTGCCCCGTGTGTTGTTGGACTGTCCCGCACCTCAGCAGAGCCCCGAGTGTCACCACCGCTGACCGGGGCTGTCCCCGACCTTGGTCACTCCTCTGCAGCCCTCGGGGGAGTGGCTGCAGGCTGTCTGCTCCTTCCGGAGTTTGTTTGATTTGTTCTTGTTGGAGTCAATGTCTCCAAGGAGAAATACTAATAATTAGGGTACAGGCAATAATTACATCACTGACCAGAGATGCATTAGCAGCACAGGGATGTGCTAATTATCCCCAAACACCACCCAAATCGAGTGGGAATAAAGGGAACCGGATAATCCCTGGGTTTGTGCGTTGGGGAGGCTCGAGAGAGGGCCAAGCCTGCCTTGGCAGAGGCGCTGAGTGTGCCCAGACATTCCCCGGTGTTTGGCATCGGTGGAACCCACCGGATCGAAGTTGAACGCTGTGAGAGGCTGACTCACCGTCTGAGCCCTGCCATGGGATTCAAGTTGATTTGCTCTCAGTTATTGTGTCAACAAGTCATTGGTGATAAAAGGTCGTAAAGCATTGTAATGTGGAGCTCTGACAGACGCTGTCTGCGGAACCAGGGACAATCCATGCCAGCGCCTGCCTTGTCACCCTTGTCACCCTTGTCATCTGCTGTGAGAGGGGCTCGAATCTCCCGTTCTGGGGGTCTGAATTTCCTCCTGCCCTTGCAAACGTGTGTGTACACAGCAAGCGTTACGAGAAGGGACTGCTTGTAAAGTGAAGTGTAAAAGAGATTGTGGAAACGAGCCGTAGTAAGGATTCTTTAAAATGTCACTTCTGTTTTTCCTTTCCAAGAGAAAGCAATACCTGCTTTTGGTCTCAATTTTAAGTCCAGGATTAGCCTGGACTTTGTGTCTTTGCGAGCACCTTCTGAAAAAGTAATTCTGACAGCATTTTCAACATGAAGAACTAACACAGGAGAGTTTCAGGAGCACTAAAATAATTTTCATGATTGCTTCCTGATCCTTTGCAGCTCCTGGGAAAGAGGGTGGTAACGTGCCCACACATTTTCAAACTATTATTTAAAGATGGTTTGCAGTTGAAGCTGAACATTTTCTCTGCAGAAAAGATAAACAGATAAACTGAGTTGTGTTTGGATTAATTTTGTGTGAGTGCTTGCATCTGAATGGGAACTGCAGGTATTTGAACAAATAAAACCTGTTCCTAGACTAGTTGTTGGATAGGATTTTTTAATCTTCTCCATCTCTGCTACCATTTTGCAACTCCTTCAGCAATATTCAGGGCTTATGGCAAAGGTTTTGCTTGTCCTACAACTGCTTTGTTAATGAGAATATTTGTAATTTCTCACCTCTGTTTCAGGATTTACAAATGAATATGGGAGATGCACCTTCTGAGCACATGTGCAGTGTAGAAATCCCCTCCCAAAATCTAAAGATACCGAATGTTGCTTCTTCTTAGAGGGTGACAGGCATTAATTTTGTTTGTTTGGCTTTGTTCTACACAAGGAAAATATTGTTGGCTGGCTGCAACTGTATGAGCAACACAGGGCTACTTAACAAAAACATTAAGTAAACAGCACTCGATTTCTGAGCAGCAGTGCAGGCAGACTTGCAGTTCATGTCCTTCTGGATAAACATCCTGGTTATTACAGGTCAGTGCTGTTTGCCAGTGATTATGCTGCATTCAGGGCATTCATGGAAAAGTCGTAAAATGCCTTTCAGAGTGTGTCCCTGTGGTAAAACAGCCCCAGTGCTTCCGCCTGGCCCCTCAGCTCTCAGTCAGGGGGAGCTTTTCTCCTCCTCACAGGACTGAAGGAGCAGGAGATCAGATCAGATCAGCCCCCTCTCCAGGTGTACAGGGAGGCTTTGGAAACTCTGCTGCCTGTTCTTGCTGTGGCTTGTTCATGGCTTTATCTCCTGCTCAGGGTTTGCAGCCCAGGGCTCGCTGAACACAAATAACGCTCTGCAATATTGAATAGTGAGCTGTTGTCCTTGTCACAGTTCTGGTCCCCTCTTACTGAGCTGTGTGTGACTCTTCCTCGCAGCGGAGTCATCCAGCTGAATTTGAATTGGCGGTTTCAGGGTGCAGTAACATAGAAAATAACAGGGGTTATACTGCATAGGGCCCTTTCTCGCTAAATTAATTCATTTTTTTAGAAGTAAATGAGTCAGGAGTCAACTGCAGCAGTGGCTCTGCTGTTATCCCTTGCAGACCATGGCCCTCCACCCGCGGAGGGTCCGCCTGAAGCCGTGGCTGGTGGCGCAGGTGGACAGTGGGATGTACCCCGGGCTGATCTGGCTGAACCGGGAGGCGAAACGCTTCCAGATCCCCTGGAAACATGCAACACGACACAGCCCCCAGCACGAGGAGGAGAACACCATCTTCAAGGTGAGGCAGCGACAGCTCGGGGATCCCAGGGCTCTGAGACAGAGACAAAGGGCTGGATTGTTGGCCCAGGAGCTGCGCAGGCATCTCGGGAGCTGTTTCCAGGCGCTTTTTATTTATCTGACCTCAGAAAAGCCACTTTGTGCACCTGGGTGCCAGGCTTGGCACTGCCTGAGACCGTGTGGAGCTCTTTAACCCTTTCCAGCCACTAAAGGCCAGGTGCTGTGGGATCCATGGCCTCTGGAAGATGACTGCTGTTGGCTTCATCTGCTCGGGCTGGGATGTGGTCACTGGCTCCTCTTGGCAGCAAACCATGAAATGCTGTTACATAAATCTTAAGAGGTCCACCACAAGCTCATCACAAGCACTCATCGCTGCTATCCCTAATACTCTTATCCTAAGGGATTCACTGGGACTCCCTACACTCCTTTGAGGAATTTCTGACCTCTGTCTTGGAGGGATCTTGGACCAATAATCAGATTTTGGGGCGAGAGAGGGAGAGGCCAGCCAGATGTCTGTGGCTGCCCTTCCACTCCATTTTAACCGAGTCCATTCCTTCTGCACAAGCTCTCTGTCAAAAATAACTTCTGGTATTGAATCTGAGACCCAGAAAAACTTTGTGCATGGTCATATACAAATTGCATGTTCAGCATTGCTATTTTTTTTTTTAAATTTGGCTTTGCATCTTTTTTTCTCCCTTCCTTTTAATGGGAAAAACTATTAAAATGGGAATTTCCATTTTTTTTTTTTGTAATCACAAGAGCTTTAATTAAGAGGAGGATCTTACAGTGGATTTGTTTGGAAGTTTGATTTTGATAAAAGCTGCTCTGTGGGGAGGGAGGCTGGACTGAACTTGCTGTACTTTGTCCCCAGGCATGGGCCGTGGAAACAGGAAAGTACCAGGAAGGAGTGGACGAGCCAGACCCTGCAAAGTGGAAGGCCCAGCTCCGATGTGCACTTAACAAGAGCCGGGAATTTAATTTGATGTACGATGGCACCAAGGAGGTGCCCATGAACCCCATTAAAATTTATGAAGTGTGTGACATCCCGCAGTCACAGGGGTCAATCATTAATCCAGGTGAGTGCCTTGCTGTCACAGGCTGGCTCCTGGGCTGGCTCCTGGGCAGGCATTGGTCCAACACAGCTCCTTCCCTCTCTGCATTAACTCTCCAGCTGCCTTTGTGCAGCTTCAACTGAAAGGACTTTGAACCATGCTTTCCTACTAAAATTAACAAAGCTGCTCATAGTTTAATGTTTTCCTGCTAAACAGTCTAATATTGGCAATACCGTGTTGTAGTCCATCAATATTTTAACCTTAGCTTTCTGGAATTATATATTAAACTGAAATGAGCATCTTGTATGGATCAGATTTATCTTTTTTTACTTGCATTTAAAAAATACATCAATCAATATCCAGCATTGTGCACAACCAATATGAAGATGACATCATTTTTTCAGGGTTTCATGCTGATCATCCACCCACGAGAATGTGCTTGTTTGCAGGTTCCACTGGCTCAGCTCCGTGGGATGAAAAGGATAATGATCTTGATGATGAAGAGGAGGAAGAATTGAATCAGTCTTGTCCCAATGTCCCAATTCAAGAGACATTTCCATTTCTTAATATCAATGGTTGGTGGCCCAGACTAATGTATTAGTGAAGGTGTTTGTGTGTAATTTGCCACGTGCTTGAAATAAAACCTTGGTTTATTGAAGGATTGCTGCCTTTTTGTAGATTCGCCCATGGCTCCAGCCAGTGCTGAAAACTGCAGCTCTGAAACTGTGTGGCCAAAGAACGAGCCCCTGGATATGGAAATGCCCCCGACAGCACTGCAGCACGACTTCTTCAGCAGCCCCGAGCTCTGGATCAGCTCCCTGCCAAGTACGTGCATGGGTTTGTGACAGTGCTTCTGCTTTGGTCCTTTAAAACCCCACAAAAATAGCGTTTTGCCTTTTTTCCCTGTGGCTGTTAGCGGGTGAGCCAGGGGAATTTGTGTGGTTTCAGTAGGACTGTGAGAGGTTTAAAATCCCAGTGAGGGCAGTGGGTGTCCCTGTGCCAGTGCAGGACCTGCAGCGCTTCAGGAACAGCCACACTGACACTTTCTCTCTCAGTGACAGACCTGGAAATCAAGTTTGAATATCGAGGAAAGGAGACAGGACCCACAACGACCGTGAGCAACCCTCAGGGCTGCAGACTTTTCTACGGAGAGCTGGGTCCCATGCCAGACCAGGAGGAGCTCTTTGGGCCTATCAGCTTGGAGCAAGTGAAGTTCCCAGGGACAGAGCAGATCACCAACGAAAGGCAGAAGATCTTCACCAGTCGGCTGCTGGATGTGATGGACAGGGGACTGATCCTGGAGGTCAGCGGCCACGCCATCTACGCCGTGCGGCTGTGCCAGTGCAAGGTGTACTGGTCAGGGCCCTGCGCGCCCTCCTCCACCACCCCAAATCTCATCGAGAGGCAGAAGAAGGTCAAGCTCTTCTGTCTGGAAACGTTCCTAAGCGGTAGGTAATTCTGCCTCTGGAAAAATGGCTTTGGACACTGTTGGAAAGGGTGGTTTGCATTGGGGCTCTGCCTGGATGCACAAGCTAATTCCCTGTGTGTGCAGAGTGGGTCGGGATCACTGCTTCCCCGACTTCAGGGGAGCTCAGAGCGGATGTATGGCAGGAAAAAGGACTGTGTTTAATGCTCTGAGGGACATCAGAGAGCCCTGCTTTTAAAGAAAGTACTTTACGTGCAAGAAATGAGCTGTAATTGTGTGAGAGGTGGCAGAGGACAGTGTCTAGGTAAGACTGGGGGTAGTGCAGTGAGGGGGCATGTCGTGGGTGTTTCCAGCCTAAAGAGGATAACCCTGCAGCATTCTGCTTTTCTACATAGAGCTGATTGCCCATCAGAAAGGACAAATTGAGAAGCAGCCACCATACGAGATCTACTTCTGTTTTGGAGAAGAGTGGCCCGATGGAAAACCCAGGGAAAGGAAGCTGATCGTGGTGCAGGTAGGAGCTGGGGCTCTGGGGTGACAGGTACCAGCCTTGCTGGCTTTGGGGTCAATTCCCATGGACACCAGCTGGTCTTTCTGCTGTGGCTTCTGACAGCAGGAAAACTCCAGTGAGGTTGTGGGTTTCGGCAGAGCAAATAAAATGTGACATGTGCTGAATAGAATTGGTTTGTGAGTGTTTTAGGGTCTTGTGGGAACCATCCCTGCATCCAGGACAGAGGTTCCTGCAGGGAACGGGGATATTCAGTGTCTTTAGGCTAAGACAGGTGGCTTCTCCTCTGACAGGTGATCCCCGTTGTGGCACGGATGATCTACGAGATGTTCTCCGGAGACTTCACGCGCTCCTTCGACAGCGGCAGCGTGCGGCTGCAGATCTCCACGCCGGACATCAAGGACAACATCGTGGCACATCTGAAGCAGCTCTACCGGCTGCTGCAGAACCACCAGGAGGGCTGGCCCATGCAAGCCCCGGCCATGCACATGGCACAGCCCCTCCCCGCACAGTGACAGACCCTCGCCTTCCTCCGGGGTTTCCTATGTTGTACATAGAGAGAAATGTTTCTTAACCAGTGCCTTGCCTAAATCTGAAGAAATAAAATCTGTAAATCTCGTCATCTGATTCCACAAGTCCAGCAGTCTTTGGTGCTTTTATTTTGGAAGTGGCTCAAAACAGAGGGGATTACAGGAATACTTCCAACTCCTTCACCCTTTTCAGCTGTTTCCTTAAGCAACCCATCTGTATAAATCAGATTTTCAATTTTGTAATATTTTTTAATTACTATTAATGCAATGTATATAAACACTTGATCATTGGGGGAGGGGAAGAAAATAACGTGTGCTCTATTAAACCTGCCTGGGCAATACCACCTTGTCTAATTTTTTTCGCTTTTACGGGGCTGTAGTAGCAACCTCAGACCTGATACTCCTCTTACAACGTGGTGTTTTTTAGAGGCTGTTCTTTAGATGGGGTATAATAACGCCACACGTCCCAGAATTGGGTTGGAAGGGCCGCTCCCCTCCTTTGTGGCCGGCCCGGGAGCGTTCCCCGCCCTTCCCCGGCCATGGCGCCGCGCTCCGCCCCGCGCAGGGAGGCGGCTCCGCCCGGGGCCGGGGCTCAGCTCGGGGCCGCCCCGGAACTGCGAGCGTTCCCCGGAACCGCGGGGCTGACGAGGGCGGCGTTCCGCTGATGGCCGCGGGTGGGTGTCCGGTGTTCCGCTGATGGCTTCGGGGGTCTGCCCGGGGTTCCGCTGATGTCCCGGGCTCTGCCCGGGGTTCCGCTGATGCCCGGGGCTCTGCCCGGGGTTCCGCTGATCGCCCCGGGGCTCTGCCCGGGGTTCCGCTGATCGCCCCGGGGCTCTGCCCGGGGTTCCGCTGATGGTCCCGGCGCTCTGCCCGGGGTTCCGCTGATGGTCCCGGCGCTCTGCCCGGGGTTCCGCTGATGATCCCGGCGCTCTGCCCGGGGTTCCGCTGATGATCCCGGCGTGCCCGGTCTGCCCGGGGTTCCGCTGATGGTCCCGGCGCTCTGCCCGGGGTTCCGCTGATGAGTCCCGGCGCTCTGCCCGGGGTTCCGCTGATGTTCCCGGGGCTCTGCCCAGGGTTCCGCTGATGATCCCGGCGCTCTGCCCGGGGTTCCGCTGATGGTCCCGGGCTCTGCCCGGGGTTCCGCTGATGTCCCGGCGCTCTGCCCGGGGTTCCGCTGATGTTCCCGGGGCTCTGCCCAGGGTTCCGCTGATGGTCCCGGCGCTCTGCCCGGGGTTCCGCTGATGGTCCCGGCGCTCTGCCCGGGGTTCCGCTGATGATCCCGGCGCTCTGCCCGGGGTTCCGCTGATGTTCCCGGGGCTCTGCCCAGGGTTCCGCTGATGGTCCCGGGGCTCTGCCCAGGGTTCCGCTGATGGTCCCGGGCTCTGCCCGGGTTCCGCTGATGCGTCCCGGGCTCTGCCCGGGGTTCCGCTGATGGTCCGGGGCTGCCCGGTGTTCCGCTGATGGTCCCGGAGCGCTGCCCGGGTTCCGCTGATCTCCCCGGGGCGCTGCTCGGGGTTCCGTTGATGGCCCCGGGGCCCGGCGCGCTGTCCGTCCCGCTGCTGGTGGCGGCGGCCCGTGAGTTGCAGGGCCCCGGGGCCGGGCGGAGGCGGCGATTGCCCGCAGCCCGGGCTCTGCATGCTGCCGCGAGGTGCTGGCCGTGGCTGGGGGCTGAAGCCGGCGCTTGCTGTGGACTGCCGGGGCGGGGCCGGCCGAGCTGCGGCGGTACCTGTGCGGCTGAGGAGCGGCTTGGCCCGGGCCGGCTCCACGTGCTGCCATGGGCGCTGGGCGCTGCTGCTCGCGGCCGGGGCTGGCCCTGGGCGGCTCCCGCGCTGTGCTCCGCGCCCGGCCCGCTCCCATCGTGGATGTGTCGGCGGAGCTGCGGGACCCCGCTCTGTGCTCCGCTTCCCAGGCTCGCACCGTCCGCGGCCACCTCGCCGCCCTCCTGGGCCACCTGCGGGACGCCGAGGCCGCCAGCGCCGAGCCGGTGACCGCCAGCGAGGTGGTGCCCGGCGATTGGAACCTGTGCACCGTGGCCGGGGTGCTGCTGGGCTACCCCGCCGTGTACACCTTCGCCAGCGCCGAGGGAGGCGACAACTGCCTGGCGCTCACCCCGCTGAGGGTGTTCACCGCCCGGGCATCCTGCCCCAGGATACAGGACGGGCTCAGGGTCCAGATCTACTCGTTCAGCGTCCCGGAGAGCCTGTGCGCGGAGCTGAGCGATGCGCTGGATGCCTGGTGCCGGCAGCTCCGGGAGGCTTTCAGTGCGCAGAGTGATTTCGTAGATCTCTGCATTTCCAGCGAGGTCGTGTCTCTTCCAGCGGTTGCCTTGTGAAACGCGAGTGTACTCAGACTTTTTGGCCTTCCTCACTGCATCAAGGACCAAGGCAAAGATCCAGTTCCCTGTGAGGTGGCCCCTGCATCTCTCTGAACTTGAGGACGGAAGTGTGACAGTCACCGCGGGCCGGTGGAAAACCAAATACTGTACTTGAATGAAGATGACTGTGTGGATGTGTGTGCTCACAGCTGCTCTGCTGCCTTGGTCCTGCCTGGACATTGCACTCTGAGGACGATGTGTATTTATCTGCATCGAGCAGCTGAGGATGAATAAAAAATTTGAGCACTGTGGTGCTTTGAATTGGTGAAGTTTATTGTAAGCTCCGTGTGTGTTTGCTGCGTGTATATTTCCTGTATATTCCGTGTGTATTTCATGTGTATTTACTTGTTGTATCTGAGCTTGCACATGAATGAAGGCAAGTGCTGCTGTAAAACCTGCACGGTGCAGCTAAAAAAGGACTTCAAAGCCCTGTCTGTGATGAATTCCTGTGGTGCTCGTAGCCAAAAGGAAGCCAATGTGGCTTGGGAATGCTTGGCCACAAGACAGGCTGGAAGAATGGGATAGAACAGGGCCCGGTAGGTGGGAGGTGGGAAAAGGACACATGAGGGGACTGCTAAAAGCCCCCTTGAGCTGGGTTTGTTTGTCAGGTGAGAGTAGAGATGGCCCAGGATTGAGCACCTCCCATTTAGGGAGGCAATACAGGAAGAGAATTTGGGGGGCATAAAACCCGAGCAGGCTGGATCCCAAAGGCACGGGATGCCCTGTCCCCCTCACCCTGTGGAGCCATGGCAGCTGTGACCAGAGGGGCTCTGTCTCTCAGTGCCTCGGGGACTGGGCAGTGCATCCTTCAGCAGGAACAGAAATCACAGCTCGGGAAAGGGGGATCTCCCCTGTTTATTGGGAGTTGGCTGGAGAGAGATCAGCTCGGGATATGAACCAAACGTGCACATCCAAAACAGCAGAAGGTGCGGTGAGGTCATGTTGCTTTTGGTGAAACAGAGGTCCTTTCCTGCAGTGAAGTCAGCCTGCAGTGAAGTTCCTGCAGTGAAATCAGCCTTCAAAGAGCTCCTTCACAGCCTGTAACTCGCGAGGAAGGCGGCGATGGCCACTGCTGTCACTGCCACCAGGAAAGGGATCCAGTGACAGCGCTGTCTCTGCCAGGAGAAGCTTGTGTTACCAGGATTGTTCTGGGGGATGAACTTCCCAGCCCTTGCTGGATGTCATCCATCTGCACAGCACAAAGAAGGGGGGATCTTTCCCAGGGCGCTGTGCAGCGCTGGGGTTTGGGACAGGGGCTGGGATTTGGGACTGGAGCTGGGGTTCGGGACAGGAGCTGGGGATCAGGACAGGAGCTGGGGTTTGGGACAGGAGCTGGGGATGGGGACAGGAGCTGGGGGTTGGGACAGGAGCTGGGGATCGGGACAGGAGCTGGGATCAGGACAGGAGCTGGGGATCGGGACAGGAGCTGGGGATCAGGACAGGAGCTGGGATTGGGAGAGGAGTGGGGATGGGACAGGAGCAGGGGCGTCCCGGACAGGAGCTGGGATCAGGACAGGAGCTGGGAGATGGGGGAAAGGAGCGGGGGTTTGGGACAAGGAAGCTGGGGAAGGGACAGGAAGCTGGTATCAGGACAGGAGCCTGGGATTGGCAGGACTGGGGAGGGGACAGGGAGCATGGGGTTTGGGACAGGAGCTGGGATCAGGACAGGAGCTGGGGGTCGGGACAGGAGCTGGGGATCAGGACAGGAGCTGGGGATTGGGACAGGAGCTGGGGATTGGGACAGGAGCTGGGGATGGGGACAGGAGCTGGGGGTCGGGACAGGAGCTGGGGATTGGGACAGGAGCTGGGGATCGGGACAGGAGCTGGGGATTGGGACAGGAGCTGGGGATGGGGACAGGAGCTGGGGGTCGGGACAGAAGCTGGGGATCAGGACAGGAGCTGGGGGTCAGGATTTGGGACAGGAGCTGGGGGTCAGGACAGGAGCTGGGGATCGGGACAGGAGCTGGGGATCAGGACAGGAGCTGGGGATGGGGACAGGAGCTGGGGATCGGGACAGGAGCTGGGGATCAGGACAGGAGCTGGGGATGGGGACAGGAGCTGGGGATTGGGACAGGAGCTGGGGATGGGGACAGGAGCTGGGGGTCGGGACGGGAGCTGGGGATGGGGACAGGAGCTGGGGGTCGGGACGGGAGCTGGGGATGGGGACAGGAGCTGGGGGTCGGGACGGGAGCTGGGGATGGGGACAGGAGCTGGGGGTCGGGACGGGAGCTGGGGATGGGGACAGGAGCTGGGGGTCGGGACGGGAGCTGGGGATGGGGACAGGAGCTGGGATCAGGACAGGAGCTGGGGATCGGGACAGGAGCTGGGGATCAGGACAGGAGCTGGGGTTTGGGACAGGAGCTGGGGATGGGGACAGGAGCTGGGGGTCGGGACGGGAGCTGGGGATGGGGACAGGAGCTGGGGATTGGGACAGGAGCTGGGGATCGGGACAGGAGCTGGGGATCAGGACAGGAGCTGGGGATTGGGACAGGAGCTGGGGATTGGGACAGGAGCTGGGGATTGGGACAGGAGCTGGGGATTGGGACAGGAGCTGGGGATCAGGACAGGAGCTGGGGATTGGGACAGGAGCTGGGGATTGGGACAGGAGCTGGGGATCAGGACAGGAGCTGGGGTTTGGGACAGGAGCTGGGATCAGGACAGGAGCTGGGGATCAGGACAGGAGCTGGGGATGGGGACAGGAGCTGGGGATTGGGACAGGAGCTGGGGATCGGGACAGGAGCTGGGGTTTGGGACAGGAGCTGGGGATCAGGACAGGAGCTGGGGTTTGGGACAGGAGCTGGGGATCAGGACAGGAGCTGGGGATCGGGACAGGAGCTGGGGTTTGGGACAGGAGCTGGGGATCGGGACAGGAGCTGGGGTTTGGGACAGGAGCTGGGGATCGGGACAGGAGCTGGGATCAGGACAGGAGCTGGGGTTTGGGACAGGAACTGGGGTAGGACAAGGAGCTGGGAATGGGGACGAGCTGGGGGATCGGGAACAAGGAGCTGGGGTTTGGGGACAGGGCTGAGGGATGGGGAACAGGAGCTGGGGATCAGACAGGCGCTTGGATGGGGACAGGAGCTGGGATCAGGACAGGAGCTGGGGATCGGGACAGGAGCTGGGGTTTGGGACAGGAGCTGGGGATCAGGACAGGAGCTGGGGATCGGGACAGGAGCTGGGGATACAGGACAGGAGCTGGGATCAGGACAGGAGCTGGGGATCGGGACAGGAGCTGGGATCAGACAGGAGCTGGGATCAGGACAGGAGCTGGGATCAGGACAGGAGCTGGGGACGGGACAGGGAGCTGGGGATCAGGAGCTGGATTTGGGACAGCAGCTCCCACCTGTGCCCGGCTGCCGTGGGAGCGGTTGAGCTCGTCCCGGCACTGGCGCAGCCGGCTCAGGCACGACTGGTACTCCTCGCTCAGCGCCTCCAGCTCCCAGCGCAGCTCCGAGCACTGCGAGCACAGCGAGGGGCTCTGAGCAGGAGGTGTCCCCTGCTGCTGGCACACAGCCAGGGTGGCCGGGGTGGCCGGGCTCCCACAGTGGCCACAGCGCTGCCCCCGTGCTGGGGCACGGCCCCGCTCTGCCTCTGGAGCATCCTGGTGATCCTGTGGGGACAGAGAGTTACTGGAGCAGGACAATGCCACCTGAGTGTCCATTACTGGAGCAGGACAATGCCACCTGAGTGTCTGTTACTGGAGCAGGGCATTGCCACCTGAGTGTCCTGATCCTGTGGGGACAGAGCGTTACTGGAGCAGGGCAATGCCACCTCAGTGTCCTGATCCTGTGGGGACAGAGCACAGCCCAGCATGGGCAATGCCACCTGAGTGTCCTCGTGTTCCTGTGGGGACAGAGCACAGCCCAGCATCACTGGAGCAGGTGCTGGGGCAATGCCCACTCTGCCACCCTCCCACTGCCCTCTTGGCTTTGCTGTCAACGTTCCCATCACGTGGGAGAAAGCAGCTGTACTGATTTTTATGACTATGAGAGTGTGCAGGTCAGGAAGAAGTGGAATGCAAACTTCTGCCAGGGTTGGCCTCTCTTTCTGAAATTCATTTTGAATTTTACTGACCCTGACAGTCCTTGAAGCCCTCTGAGACATGGGACACATGGGCCATGTGCCTTGGTTGTGCTGCACAACCCCAAACTCAGGGATGGCCCCTTTTCCTCACCAGAACGAGTTTTCCCCAGCTCTGATGAGCTCTGCAGCTCTGCAGACTCCTCTCCTGTGTGGCTCTCAGCTCTGCTGCATTAAGTTATAAACCATTTTAAAAAATAAATCCTTTTAAATAAATCCTTGCTGGTTGAACACTACTGTAAGAATTGAGGGCCTGCTGATTGGCACAAATCTGGTTTGATAGCAAAGTGTGTGCAAAAGGCTGCAAAGCTTTGACTGTTAGGGTTTTTTTTTTTTTTGCAGTCCAATTGTAAGGGCATTGCTTCTGTAGCAAACCCTTCCTGTTATTTTTATTGCTGTTATTATTACAAACCTTTTCTTTTCCTCCTCTCCCTTATGCTCAGGGCTTTGATGCTTAATGTGGTGCTTCCCTGTGAGGCTGTCAAGGCTCTCCTGTGTGTGAGGGCAGAAATGGGTTTGGATGGGGAGAGCTCTGCTGCTGGAACCCTGTCCTTGTGTGTGGGTGCTTCACGAGGGCTTTACCAAACCTGGTAATTCGGATAAAAATTCAGCAGAACTAATCTTACAGGAGAGCCCAAGCTTGCTGAGTGACTTCCTCACCTCGTTCTCCTTTGCTCTCAGCTGGGATGTCCTTTTCTGCATCTCATCCTTCAGACTTTCTTTTCCCTCCTCCTCCTCGGGGTGCTCTAGCACAGCATTTTGTTTTTCCTTGGCAGGAGTGAGAGGTGGGGTCTGTGTGGTGGAAACCTGGTCTAGAAAACAGTCAGGCTTCTGATGAGAAACAGCTCCAGGCTCTGGGATTGCTTTAGCTCTTGTTTACTCAGCACAGTTTAAGGGTAATATTTGTGTGCTACACACAAAGCAGAAGAAACAGGAGCTGAGATTGTTAGCACAGGTCCGCCTCTGCTGTAGCTACAAGTTTATCCTCTTTAGAGCAATATTTCTAAGCAGTTGCCAGAAATGGAGGGGAGGGAGAGCTAAAATGCCTTTTTTATTACTTTGGTCAAGTACAGCTGTAATTGCAATTATAAACTGGAATGTATTTTGTCTAGAAAAAATATGGCGTAGCCATTGAAGTAGAATTTGCAGTGAAATCCATTTATTTTTTAAAGTGTTTGCCATCATAAATACATTTATGTTTTGATATTAGCTAGCAAAACAACTCATTCTGTGCAGCTCTAAAATTACCCTTTATTCTAAACCAATGTAGACTTCTCCTAGAGTCAGGGCTAGTGTTCCTGTGTCCAGGGAGTGCTACGTGGGGGTTACAAAGTTTGCTGACCTTTCCTTTGCACCGACAACTCCTGCCTCTTCCATTGGTTGTTCTGGTTGTGGATCAAGTCTGGGAACACAAAAATTCACATTATAGTCCCCAGCACCAAAGAAGGTTTCTTACTTTGTGCATCTCTGTGTTCCTTACTCTGCAAATGGCTGATCGTTGCCTCCAACGTCACCTTCTGCTCTTGCTCTTTTTGCAGTTTATCTGAAATGAGGACAGGAGGAAATCAAGGTTGGTGTAAATCTCTGTTTATCTTTGTGCAGGGGTGGTACTGTTCTGTTCCCCACAAGTGTAGAGTGGAGCAGACACTGTTGGTTGCACTGAACTTTCTTTTCTGAAGGGATGTGATTTTTAGCTGCTAATCGCCCTTTCTGGGCAGATTTTTATTCAAGTTTATAGTTTATTTTAAAGCTGTTCATGCAAGACCTGTTATGAGATTAGAACTGCGACCCACTCTTTCTTCCTTAATTATGTTTTAAAGCATAAAACGTGTGTGAGTTTAGAATAACGTGTGTGAGTTTAGAATAACGTGTGTGAGTTTAGAATAACGTGTGTGAGTTTAGAATAATGTGTGTGAGTTTAGAATAACGTGTGTGAGTTTAGAATAACGTGTGTGAGTTTCCTGGCCTCTGCCTGACCTGTGTTTTGGGATAATTTCAGCTCCTGTGTGACACCATCATCCCACAGCACTGGGGCTGCAGGGCTGCATTTGCTGGCTGGCAATGGTGCAAAATCCAAAATTCTCATTCATTCAGAGCCGAGGACACATCTCAGATTTTCATTTCTTTTCAGGTCTCCTATTCCATCCTCTCTTCTAGAAAAGTGACTTCTCTGAGCTTTTTAATCTGATCAGAACCAACTTTGGGGGCTCTTTGGAAATCAGAAGGTTTTGTGGCGAGGTGAGGTTTGCAGCAGTTGGTGTGCCTGCAGCTCTGAGCGCTGTGGCTTTAGGAGTGTTTTCCTTGTCCCCTCTGTGTTTTTGCAGGGCAGAGCCCAGGCCATTCGCTGTCCCCATACCTTGGAGGTGGCGGATGTGGCCAGCCTGGCGGTCATTGTCGCTGCGCAGGGCGCTGGCTCCGTGCAGCAGCTCCGAGTGCTCATCCCGCAGCAGCCGCAGCTCCCGGCTCAGCCGCTCCTTCTGCTCCTCCGCCCGCTGGAGCTCGCTTTGCAAAGCCTGGAAGCTGTTTGTGAGCTCGGCGTGTGCCGTGGTCACCTGGCTCAGTTCGGCTCTCAGGGCTGTGTCGTGCTCTTTCCGCAGGGCGAGGTCTTCTCTGGCCTCTGCCAGGCTTCTCTGGGGAGGAGAAGGGCACCCAGGGGTGGGATGGTGCCAGCCTGCCCTGGTGACAGCAGCAGCGCTGGATTCCCCAGCACCAGGACACAAAAACTGCGTGGGGCTGATGCCATCTGATGGACAGAGCCAACACGGGCAGTTGTTCCCTCTGGAATATTCCTGTGCTGCCACCTGGGATACACTGGGTTGTTTTTCTGCAAATACCAGTTATCCTGTGGGCAAAGCAAATTGCTGCCTCTCCGGGAAAATCTGCAAAATCTGTAAAACTCCAGCAAAATCATCTCTGGAGGCTTTGTGCCCTGGTGTCTGTGTGTGTCCTGCTGCTCCCTGTGTGTGTGCAGAGCAGGGAGAGACCCAGGGGGCTGCAGGAGGGGAAGGGGCTGTGATTAAAGCTGACAAACAGCATTTCCCCAGCTCGGAGCTGACTGTAGGAATTGATGTGCAGCTCATGCAATTGCCACGGATTGCATTAAAGCTGCTTTGAGCTTGGCTGAGTAGCTAAAACATCTTATTTTTGCATCTTTGCTGCTAATACCTTTTTTTGTTTACCTTCCCCTGATGTCTGGGATTTCCTTGTCATCAGCTTCCCCTGATGTCTGGGATTTCCTTGTCACAATTGGACTAAAACCAAGCCAGGTATAAAACACGTTGCTCACCTGAGAGTTTAGCAGCTTTTGCTCTGTTTGGAGTTTGTCCTCCAGCATCTTCTGAAGAGCCTCTTTTGCCTTCTGCTCATAGGTCTGCTTCTGCTCCTCCATCTCTATCAGGATCCTCTTCACACACTCCTTTGAGTAACTCTTTAAAGGAAGAAATAAAGTGCTTCAAGTGCTTATCTGACAGACTTCTAACCTTGCTAAACCTCACACTGGCACACCCGAGTGTGTAAATGCTCCTGCTAATGTGCTGTGAAGCATTGCTTCAGCAAAGAGTTAAAGTCCTTCCTGGATCAGTATCTAATCAGATCGATGTGGAAACTGAGACCAGACCCAGTGACAAGGTTTGGCTTTTGTTTTCCTGCCTTTCCTCACCCGTTTCAGTGAATCACACATTACCTGGGTGCAGGCCTGCAGCTGATTTTCCAGTGCCCTTAGTTTACACCTTAGTTTGTCTTCATTCAGCTGGCCCTGGGGAAAAAGCAATTGAAGTGAGATGTGAAATCACTCAATGTGTCCCCAATGTTTTGCTGTGCTTTGGTTCATTTTCTCCCTTCATCTGTGACTGGATCAAAGTCTCTTCAGTGCTGAGAGCTCGAGTAAACCTTCCCAACCTCAGAATAAAGGGGATTTGGGGGCAGCAAGACTTTTATGGATTGAAATCTGTCCTGAGGCAGTTTCTGTGGTTACTGAGTGCAGATGCTGGCAGTGACATGATGCGTTAAGAGCGAGGGGATTTTGGGTTTGGCAGAAGTGCAGCTTGTCCCAGGGATGCCCCTGTTCTCCTTGTGCTCCCTCCCTGCCTCCAGCTCAGGCTGCTGGAACGGCCTTGTCTCCCTCTTTTCCTCAGAAAATGGGCTGGGTCTGTGTTACAACATCTGCACTGGGGCAGGGGGATCAGGGTGATGATTCATTTTCCTCATTATCATCTCTGGGTGTTAGTCAGGCTTTGTGAAAGCAGCCTGCATGCAAATTCTGATCACATTTGGAACAGAGAGTTCACGTAGGCTGTTTTTCCACCACCGACATCCTCTCTGCCCACTGCTCTTTGAAGTCACGACTATTAGAAGAAACTCCACTCCATGATGTGCCAGGAATAGCAGACAGACCCCAACCAAAACAGGTTCTCTGGTATCTCAGCACTTTAAATTCACACATTTACAGTCCCAAAGGCTGAATCTTCCTAGTTTTGGTTGTTGGTGCAAAGACCTAAAGGCTCTTAGTGAGCAGGAGGAATTTTGAGCAGCAGTTTTAGATGTGCAGTGGGCAGAGAGGGTTATGCCTGGTTTTCCTCGGTTTATCCTCTGGTTTTCCTCGGTTTATCCTCTGTGCACAGATGTGGCCATGCCCTGTGCCAGACAATCAGACCCTTCCTCTGTTCTGGAGCAGATATCATGGAAGGGTTTGGGTTGGAGGGAGCCTTAATCATGACTGAGACTCACTCAGCATCCTTCACCTGACAGCGTTTCTGAACCAGTTTTACAGCAGGTGGGGGGTTTAAGGCACAGAGCCGGGGTGAATTGGGAAATAATAAGTGAAGTAAGTGAAATAAGTGAAATAAGTGAAATTGGGGGATGGGGAAGGAGCCCAATGCTCTGTCCCTTCTGTCTGGCACCCCCCTCCTCCTGCAGAGAGTTCACCTGCCCCATCAAGCCCCAGCCACACCAGAACAGCTCCTCAGAGAGGACTCTGGCCATTCCAAGAGCTATTGCCACTTTCCTACACATCCAACAGCACATCTTTGAAATCCAAAGAGCTAAAAAACTGCTACAGCAAACATTTGGTATTTCCCTGGGGCTGGAAAGGGGCAGCACAGAGTTCTGGTGAAGGCTCCTTCCATCCTCCCTCCCTTTTCCAGCATCCCTGCAGAAGCCCCCAGCCCCACCCAAATCCCCTCCAAGCAGCAGCATCTGATGAAAAGCTGAGTGCAAGAGGCAGCAGCGAAATCTCTGGTGCAGCAGGGCCAGCGAGCAGCAAACAGCACCCACCTTTTTGCCATCTGAGGTTTTGTGCCACTTCCTGCTCGTGTGGCTGGGTGTTTTTTCCTGCTCATGTTATATCGAAAAGGAGCGAGCGAAGGCGGAAGTTTCTACCACAGGATGTGTAACAGGAGTTTTTGTGCCCCCTCACCCAATCACTCTCTTTGCTGCCCCAACAGAACTTTCTAAACACCTTTTTTTTTTTAATGGCACAACGCCACAAATTAATATTTGATTCAATGGTCCTGTGGAAAAGCTGCATATATTGCATGAATGCATCACCTTGATTTTGTGTCCTCATAGAAGAAAAAAAGGGTCCTCGTTCAGGGTGCCCAGAGGGGCTTTTTTTGAGCTGTAGGGATACACTTTGATGCCAGGCCACAATTCTGGGGCTCTGGCTGTGTTTGGGTCTCTGAAAGGAGCAGGAGCCGTGGGGTGTGGGGATGATTATCCCTGTTAACTTTCCCCACTCACTGCTGTTTGCTTTCATTTAAGAAAAAGTGGAAAAGGCAAGTTATAAAACAGCCCAAAACCATACAGAGGAATACAGCTTTTTGGGCTTGCTGTTGGTCTGAAAGCCAAGTGCATTTTGCCACAATCTCTTAAGGCAAAAAGGGAAGAATTGAAGCCAAGTGCCCCCTTCACTGCGGAGTTTGTCCCCCTCTCCCTAAGCAGAGCAGTCCCAGCGGGGCAGGGCAGCCACGGGGAGGTGCTGAGGGTTTCTGCAGCTCTCTGGTACCTGCCAGGATTTCTCTGATGCCTGGAGCAGCGTGGAGAACAGCTCCTGCAGGATCACCATCTTCTGCTTGAGCAGCAGCTCCCGGTGCAGGGCCTCCTGTGGGCAAAGGGGGATGGCCATGGGGACAGGATGGTCAGTGGGGACAGCCCTGAGCCCCCCTGACCTTCCCCTGCCTGGGGAGCTCCAGCTCTTGGAATTCTCTTGGCTTTTTGCATTAAAACTGGGCTTTCAACACCCTTCATTTAACAATATCAATACTAATTTTAATAGTATTATTCTTGATTAAAAAGCAGCCGTCCCAGAGGGTGCTGAGCACTGTTTGATACCTACCTTCAGGTAGTTGGAGAGCTGCACAATTTCCTGCAAGGGAAAGGGCAAATATTTAAACATGAGTTGTTTCAGTTTATAAACATTTCATGAAATTGCTACAAAATCTAAATATTCTTAAATAAGTGAATTAACAGCCTATATTTGGGTGGAGAAGAAAACCCTGCTGGGGTTCATTGGGAACCCCTGTTTTTTCCAGGGAAGTGGAAATATTTCTACAGCAATTGAACTCTCAGGAGTTTGTGCTTTGCTTACCTTATTTAAAACTGCTATTCCCCAGCTGGAATGAAAAGCAGAGTGTGTCACTGAGGTGTGAGGAGGGGCTGCAGCCACTCCCAGCTCTGGGCACCCTCTGAGCTGTGTCTGCTCTGCAAACCCCGGTGCCCTGCTCAGGGAGCACTGTGGGGCTGTGCCTGGGGGGTTCAGGGATGGAGGGAGGGCAGGACCCCCTTACTCTGTCTGCTGGCTGCAATCCTTCACCTCTGGGCTGGGGCTCGCCAGGGTCTGCGTTCCTGTGGAAGCAAAGTGCACGGATGGCAGAGACCCCCTGTGACAGAGGTCATTCCCACTCAGGTGTCCATCTCTGGTCCCAGATGGCTCCCGTTGCTCCCAGTTTAAACAAAGCCCAGTGACAGCTCAGGGGGCACAAGAGGCAGAGAAATGCCCTGCTCTGATGGGCAGAGGAGAGTGGTTTAAGGAGTCCTGCAGGGAGGTGACTCCCTGGAGCCCTGGGTGATGTTGGGGCAGAGCAGCTGTGGGATGGTTCATCCCTCCCCAGGAATGGTCCTGATGCCTGCAGTGTGCAGGGAAAGCTCAGCCTGGGCTGGTGAAACAGCCTGGGCTGGGAATGCTGTGGGAATGCTGCTCCAAACAGCTCAGTGGAGACGTGAGGTGGGGAGGGAATGTTGTTTTGGCAGATCTGAGCATCCCTCACCTACCTTGGGTGTTCACAGAGTGCCCTGGTGCCGGGGGGAGGCTGAGCTGGAGCGGGGGCTGTGCCGCGGGGAATGTGGGGCAGCTCCTGGGGCTCTGGAATGAGAGGGCAAAGCAGTCAGAGTCTCCCCAAAGCAGGGCTGAGCTCAGAGCTGAGCCAAGCTGCAGGGCAGGGGTTCCATGGAGCAGAATGAGGTTTGAGCTGCACTGCAGGGCAGGGGTTTCGTGGAGCAGGAATGAGGCGTTGAAACGCCATGCACTTCGCTGAAGCGAAGTCGGCGGGATGACCTGGAACAGGATGAGCTTGAGCTGAGCTTGAGCTCCAGGGTACCTGGAGCAGGTGATCAGGGCAGGGGGTTTTCATGGAGCAGAATGAGGTTGAGACATGAAGACGCAGGCAATCTCATCGGGCAAAATCAGAAGCGGCGATTAATTCTACGGATCTACGTGAACCAGGTAGTACGGAATGAGAAGCTCACAACGAAGCTGATTCACGCCCTGCACACGCGAGGCCGGGCGAGTTACACCCTGAGCACGGCTGACGGACTCCAAGCTCCGCACTGCAGCATCACCGGGGCTTTTGTGGAGCTAGGTGGTCCTTCCTGCAGTACTCGATCGACCCAGCCTGCAGTGGCAGACGCGCGGATCGCTCTACACTCCGCTCGGAATCGGCTGACCTGGAGCTAGCCCATATCACTCGCCTACCCTGCTGTGCATGCCTATCCTCGCATAGTGCCCACTAGCAAGGTGCTAGATCAGCTGCCCCGAGCTCAAGTCACTGTGCACGCGGCAGCGTCAAGTGGAGCTCATCCACGTCGCCATAGGCCATGTCCTCCGCATAAGGGCAAGGCGCGAACCACCCTTCGATACACCTTGACCGGCCAATTCACACCATGCCACCACTCAGGAGTGCCATCTACACTGATACACCGCGGCTACTCGAGCGCTCGCACTACAGGGTCACCTGCGGGCTGCGCGGCTACCCTGGCAGGCCAGGATGAGTCTCGAGCCGATGCAGCCGCACACAAGTATCCACGCTGCCAAAAGAGAGCAGGCAGACGGTACCTCTGGGCTCGCAGCCAGCGCCAGATTCGCTAGACAACTTGTCAGCCCCCAGCTAATTCACTCCAGAGCCTGCCTCGAGTACATCTATGGGGGTCCGGAGGGGCTGGTGCCTCGGGCTCCTGTCCCAGCGGTGTCCCCGTGGCATCGCTCAGCAGGTTCCTCCTCCTCAGGAACTCGGTTTGCCGGGGGCTCTGTGCCGGCCCCGGGGCTGGCCGGCGCCCAGGGTGGCAGGCAGGTAGGTGGCATACTGTCCTCGGCGCAGACCCTCCCTGGCCTCGTGTCGCCGCTCGCTCCTCTCCTCGTAGCTCTCGCCCGGGCGCCGCTGCGGCCGTGCCCGCCTGGGCATGGGGGGATTGAGCCTGTGGAACCAGGCCAAACACAGCTCGGGGTGAAAACAGAGCACTTGTAGGATTTCATGGTGGTGAGGAGTTGGGCAGTGGTTCTGGAGTCCCCTGTACTTGTGTAACACTTCTGTACTGATCTGTGTGCAGATCTGCTCTGTAATTCTGGTGACAATCCCTGTGGTGGCTGTGAGGTGCTCAAAGCCCATTCCTTGCACTGTCTTTCACTGCAGGGCCTCCTTTGAGGGAGAGCAGCGTTTTTGGGGTGGGCAGCTCTTGCCCTGGGCAGAGGAGAGGCCCACAAGCCCCAGTCAGGACACTGCTCCAAATGCTGAGTGCTTTCCAATTCATTTTCGATAAAGCCCAATTGCGTGTCCCGCTCAGGCTGTGCTCATCCATCTCTTCCCAGCAGGAAAAGCTCAGCCACTCCCTCACCTGCGCTGTCGCAGGGCTGTAAAAGGCTCAGTTCACTAAAAGTGCACTGAAAAGCAGGGTAAAGCTTAAAGAAACACACTCCATTACTCACCCCGAGCTGAGCAAACTGTTGAGGCCTTCTTGACAAGCTAATCCTCTATTTTCTCCTTCTGTTACTCCAAATTACTCTCTCTAATTAAACATGTCCTTTATCTTTGCTTTCCAAGCTGTTACACTTCTTGCTTCAAGGGAAACCAGAACAAACCTGCGCTTCTTGCTGGTTCACGTTGGAGTTTCCCAGCGCAGGCTGTGCAGGCTCAAATTGGGGTGAAGAAAGAGGAAAAAAGTGCCTGGAGCTGCCGTTCCCTCTGCGCCCCTGCAGTCCCAGCAGCTCTGGAGCACTCACCTGGGGCCAGGGGTCCTGTCCAACCCTGCAGAGCCCAGCAGGAGCTGGCTGTTATCGGGCAGGAGCTCGCCCCAGCTGCCCTCCTCATGCCAACCACCTCATCTTGTGCTTGGCTCTCCTTTTCTCTGTCAAACAGGAAACGTTGCAGCTGCGGCCGAGCCCCGGTTCCTGTCTGAGCTCGCACAGCCCGGCTCCCAGCGGGATTGGGGTTATCTGGGGAGCCCAGAATGTCCAGCCTGGCTCTGAGCACAGCCTGCAGTTATCTGCTGGGCATCTCCCCTCGCTGCTGGGACACTCAGAGCTGCCTCACGGAGCTGCTCGTGGCACTCGGTGACGGAGTTTCCCCGAGCGGCTTTGGGGCACAGAAATCCAGACTTAGGGAAGTACAGTAATGCTATTATTGTAAGGCTCCTTGCAGATTGGAAAGAGGAAAAAAAGGGTGTTTTGGCAGCTGAGGAGAGGTCAGGAATGGCAGAAATTCATTAAGGTCTTTAGAGAAGTGAAAGCTTCGTTAATGCAAATCGGGAGGAGGTCGGTTTGGCCAGCTGGGCACTGATAAGGGCTCGGTGCCCTGATAAGAGCTTGTGCACGTGGAGAAGGAACACCAGCAAAAGAAAAGATCTCAAAGTAACACAGGATTTATTTTTACAAAGACTGGCATGGAAGGGATGAGTGACAAAAATTTTCCTCATCTGGAGGCCCTCTCGTGGCTTTGGGTGGTTTGTGCTGCTCGGACCAAATCCTGGTTCTGGGCCAAGCTTGGCACTGGTGCCAGAGGGAACAGTTTCTGGAGGTTGGGCAGGAAACCTGCTGGTGAGCAGTCCCTGCTGCAGGACTCCTTTGAAGTGCCTCCTGCTTGGAAAAAGCCCGTCCCAGGAGTCCCTTACCAAAAAGGACATTTTTGTGCTGCGTTCCTGACTCCTGGAGTGTCCTGTCCCGGGCTGCCAGGGGGTGCCAGAGATGTGGAGAGCTGGGTTAACCCCCAAATCCCCGATGCCCGTCCCCAGGGGTCCCAGCAGGCTGCAGACTCTACGCTGTGGTGTTTGGCCGGTGGAAGTTGCTGCGGACGATGGAGTCGAGGAGCTCCGGGGCGATGCTGCGGCCGAGGAGCGTGGCACGGATGGACAGGGGCGGGTAGAGCACCTCACGCTGGCGCAGCGCTGCCCCGCGGATGATCTCCAGGGCACACTCGTCCTTGGGCGCCGGCGCGGAGCGGATGATGTGCGAGACGGCGCGCACGGCGCTCTCTGCGAGGGACGGCGGGGTGGTGGCACGTGGGGCACTGCCCGGGCACCCTCAGATCACCCGGGTGTGGGGTGTCCCCAAACTGACAAACCCCGGGGATCACAGCTGTTTAACAGCCTTAGGACAGGGACAAGGACAATGACAGCCATGGCCTTTCCACCTCCTGAGTGGCCACAGGATCTCTGCTGGGTTCACTGCAAGGATGGCAGAGCCAAAGAACCTGGGGTGCACCTTTTGAGGGGTTGGGGTCCCCCCAGCTGCACTGACACCGCAGGGGGAAGCTCCAGCAGCATTTGGGGCCAGGGAATGAGTGATGGGCTCAGCCTGGCTGTGCCTGCACTGGGCTGGGGACAGGGAATGAGTGATGGGCTCAGCC
>CM019217.1:2464304-2529600 GCA_009741485.1 Malurus cyaneus samueli | reverse complement strand
AATGAGTGATGGGCTCAGCCTGGCTGTGCCTGCACTGGGCTGGGGACAGGGAATGAGTGATGGGCTCAGCCTGGCTGTGCCTGCACTGGGCTGGGCCCCACTCAGGCCGAGCTTACCTGTGTTGATGTAGCCCAGGATGCAGAGCGTGATGGAGACATTGACCTTGTCCATGATGAGCTCCTGCCTCAAGGAGCTGAAAAATCCATCCAAGGCGAACTTGGTTGCAGAATAGGGAGCAATAAATGGGCCACCAGTTCTGCCTGGAGCACAGACACAGCACTGGGGTTCAGGCACTGGGCAGGCAGCAGCTCCTCCTTCCTCTTGCCCTGCCTGTAGCCACAGTGTTGGGATTTAGGGTGATGGAATAGGATGTCAGGGGTGCTTGGGAGAAATAATCCTGTGCAAATGCATGTTCAGTATGTGACATGCACATGAAATAAGCTGTGGTGCGGCCTGTGAAGGTGATTAGTGGGTGCAAAGAGACTTACAGGACAAAATATCAGCTGTAGATCCCCCAGAGCACCTGAATGGTTCACCCAAGATCTAAATCACAGGCTCACCCTGAGTCCCAGCTCTCTGCCTTACAATCCTTCTCCTGTTAAAGAGGAGCTGGGCAGGGATCCCTGGCAGGAGAGAAAGGGCTGTGGGCAGGGGGATCTCAGCCCAGGAGCTCACCGGCCACAGAGGAAACCACCACGATGCTGCCCTCGCTCTCCTTCAGCATGGGCAGGGCAGCCGTGGTCATGGCCACGTAGCTGATGAAGTTGATCTCCATGAGCTGTCGGACGTGCTCCACGTCCCCGTCGAAGAAGCGGACACTGCTCTGGCCGATGTGGTTTAGGATGAGCATGTCGAGGCCACCTGGGGACACAGCCGGTTTGACCATCACCTCCAAAACAGCCTCTTGGTGGCTGGGAGGTGTTGGGTGAGGAGGGGCAGCCCCACAGCACCTACCCCAGGTGTTCTCAGCCTCCCGGAGCAGCTGCTCGGGCAGGGTGGGGCTGTCCATGGAGCCGCTGATGTAGCGGGCGGAGGCAGCGCCAAGCTCCAGGCATCGCTCCATGACCTGCGGTGACAGAACGGGGCTGGAGGGCTCTGTGCAGAGCCAGGCTACTCCTGGCTTGGGCTGGGGAAGCACTGGGGTGGAGCTGGAGGGTGTCAGGAATTGCAATGACAATCTGCATCCAGCCCGGCTCTCTCCGTTTGCCGTTTACTTTCTGCACCCTGGCCTCTGTCCGTGCCGTGAGCAGCAGGTGAGCCTCCATCCGTGCCAGGTGATATGCCATCTGCTCCCCGATGCCACTGCTGGCTCCCGTCACGATCACCCGCTTCCCCCGGAGCATCTCTGCACGGGAGGTGAGAGCTCAGAGCCGGCAGAGCCCTCACTGTGCCCCTGGGTGTGGGCACCTCCCTGTCCCTGGGGCTCCTCTCTGTCCCCTCCACACTCTCTGTCCCTGAGGTTCCTCTCTGTCCCTGAGGTTCCTCTCTGTCCCTGAGGTTCCTCTCTGTCCCTGAGGTTCCTCTCTGTCCCTGGGGTTCCTCTCTGTCCCTGCGGTTCCTCTCTGTCCCTGCGGTTCCTCTCTGTCCTCTCCACTCCTCTCTGTCCCCTCCACTCCTCTCTGTCCCCTCCACTCCTCTCTGTCCTCTCCACTCCTCTCTGTCCCCTCCACTCCTCTCTGTCCCCTCCACTCCTCTCCGTCCCTGGGGCTCCTCTCTGTCCCCTCCACCCTCATCGGACCACGTGTGAGGCTCCAGCTCTGCACCCAGCCTGGCTTGGGAGTGCTGAGGGCTGACCAATAAAAGGATTAAACGTTTCAAGGGGGAAAACTGCTTGTGTCCCGAAGAAGTCATTTACAGGGGTCAGAGCTGTGGCCCAGCAGAGCCAGTGTAATTCCAGGAGCTATTCCTGTAATTCCAGGAGCTCTGACCCCTTGCCCGGGGGTTGTCTGCCCTCCCCTCCCAGCCCTCAGCCTTCCCACCGTGACTCTGGAAGGTCCTTGCAGGTCCCTGTGCTGCTGTGCCTTCGTGGCTGCAAATCGTGTCCTTTCCATGACTTACCTTCATTGAAATCCTCCGATGCTGAATAAAAATAAAAGGCCAGTGCTGCTCCCAGCAAAGGGATGCAAACCTTCAGGAGCAAACCCATCCTTGTGCAGGAGTGCTGGCAGGATTCAATGAGCCCCACAGGGAGGTGAAGGCGGCCCGAGTTTGCAAATGGGGCTGGGAAGTTTGGAGCTGGTTCTTATCTCACACAGGTTTATCTGTGGGACCTTTTCTTTGCACTGCCGGTGATTTAGCAAACATTAACCTCGTGAAGAGTGTGGCTTTGGACTTTAGGCTGTCCCTTTGCACCCTTGGAGTTCCAGGTGTGCTTTTGGAGAGTGCTGGAGGGGAGGCACTGTGCAGATTCCACTTCACAGAGCGGTGGGTGCGTGGTTCAGGGGTGGGGACAGCAGTGTCCCCTCGGAGCAGACAGCCATGGGATGGACAGATGGATGCACATCTTTCTCTCCTCTCTCCATTGTAAAGCAGGAGCAAGGATTCCCTTCCTTGCTGGCTGCCCCGAGGATTTATTGATCAGCAGAATTGCTGTTTTACAGGTTCCTATCAATATCCCGAAGGTTACATTTTCCAGCCACTGTTGATGTTTATGATTTATTCTCTGTGATACCACCATTATTGTAATAATGACAGTTTATTGGGTGGCTCTTACCCCTAAAAAATATCACTGTTGAGGAATCCGTGAGTTGTGAAAAGCACTAAAAGAGCCAAGTGGATGAATGAGAAAATCTTCAGCTTTCCCAGCGCTGTGTATCACACTGCTCAGTGCCTGCTGGGCAAATTAGGGTAATTTTCTGAAAGTTTAAAGGGCAGAACTCTCTCTGTGTGTGCTGGTTTGTGTAGGTGATCTTGGGGAGAGGAGAAGAGAATTTAGGAAGAAATTAGGAAGAAATTGTTCCCCGAGAGGGTGGTCAGGCACTGGGGCTGCCCCCATCCCCGGCAGTGCCCTGCTGAGAGCGGCGATAAAACCCGCACAGCACAAAGCTGCCCGGTTGGTACATTTTATTGAACAATTAGCTTATTAATTAGCTTTCCGCGGCCGGGAGCGGGCACGGACTGTGGGTCCCGCCTGGTCCCTGCGGGTGCCGCCAGCGCGTCACCAACCGGGGGTGGCGGTGGCGGTGGCGGTGCTGTGACACCGCGGTGTCCCCCGCTCAGTGCGGCGGGCGGGGGGTCCCGGGGGGCGCGGGCAGGCGGTAGCGGCTCCGCACCAGGTAATCGAGCAGCTCGGCGGCGCAGTCCCGCAGCAGCAGCGGCAGCCGCGTGGAGCTGTAGCGGTAGTAGAGCTCTCTCCGGCGCAGCGCCGCGCCCTTGAGGATCTCCAGAGCGCACTCGTCCCGCGGAGCCGGCCGCTCCCGCAGAACCTCCGCGGCCGCGCGAACTGCGCGCTCTGCGGGCGGGACAGCAGCGGCACGGGGAGAGGGGACAACGGGGATCAGGGGACAGCACCGGGATGGGAGTCAGGGGACAGCGGGGATCAGGGGACAGCAACGGCACGGGGGAGAGGGGACAACTAGGATCAGGGGACAGCGGGGAGAGGACAGCAGACGACGGGGGAGAGGGCAGGGGATCAGGGACAGCGGGATCGGGGACAGCAACGGCACGGGGAGAGGGAAGCGAGGGATGGGAGGGACAGCACCGGGATGGGGAGAGGGGACAACGGGGTGAGGGAAGCAACGGGACGGGAGAGGGGACAGCGGGAGGGGACGGCGGGATGAGACAGCGGGACGCGGGGATGAGGGGACCGGGGACCTCAGGGGGATGAGGACAGCGGGGATGGGACGGAAGATGGATGAAGACAGCGGGACAGCAGGATGAAGACAGCAGGGATCCCGGGGTAATGAGGGGAAGTGGGGATCCTCAGGGGACACGGACCACCAGGTGCCCGGGGGATGAGGGGAGAGCTGGGGGACCCTGGGGATGAGGTGACAATGGGCTGTGGGGATGTTGGGCTGTGCCATTCTGTAAGCAGCGCCCATTTTTAAGTGACGTGGAGAAATAAATGACTTTTGAGACTGCTTTTGGGTGGAGGAGAGGTGGGATCCCCCAGAGACACTGCGGGAGAGCTGAAAGGGTGAGGTGGTGGGAGAACAGCACCGCCCTTACCAGTGTCGATGAAGCCGAGGATGCAGAGCGTGATGGACACATTAATGTTCTGAATGCTGAATTCCTGCCTCAGGGAGCTGAAAAATCCATCCAGGGCAAACTTAGTCGCAGAGTAGGGGACGGTAAAGGGAAACCCGACTTTACCTGGACACAGAGTGAAGTTCTGTGTTAGCACAGGAGGCTGCTCTGCCTCACCTCTCTCCATCAGAGCAAGTGTTTTACCCAAAGGGAATTTGCAGTCAGTGAAGTGCCATTTTGGCACCTGAGCAGCAGCATTACAAAAATTCCTCTTGGCTTCCAGCTCTTAAGGCCAAAGCGTGGCTCACATCTCTGCTCAGGGCATGGGCAGCCCATCGTAACCACAAAACCCTCAGGGGCAGAGATGGAGCAAAGTTGAAGCTCTTGTCCCTGTCACTGAGCTGCTCACAGAGCACTGACCCACATTCCAGCTGGGGGCTTTCACTGCTCCAAAAGCAAAATGGGGCAATTGCTCTGAGCAAAACCCAGCTCCATCAAGAGAATCCCAAACCGATCAGGATTTGGGCGCTGGGGTTGGTTTTGGGGGGGATTTGAGTTTTAGGCTGTTCTGGCCCCTTTGGGATGCCTGGTGTGATGTCTGTGTGTGTGCTGCTTCTGAAAATCAGCCCTCGAGGTGTCCCACGTCACCAGGCTGGTGACACTGCACTCACCTGCCATGGATGAAACCACCACGATGCTGCCCTCACTCTCCTTCAGCATGGGCAGGGCTGACGTGGCCATGGCCACGTAGCTGAGGAAGTTGATCTCCAGGAGCTGTCGGACGTGCTCCACGTCCCCATCAAAGAAGCCAAAGTAGGATGTACCAACGTGGTTAAGAATCAGCATGTCAAGGCCTCCTGCAGGCAGAAAAATGGGCATGGGGGACAGGGCTGCAACCAGCAAAACATTTCCTGGGAGCAGAATAAGGGTAATCCATGGAAATCAGGTTTTTGGGTCAGCTGTGTCCTGCTGTCTCCGGAGCAGGGATATGGCCTGGATGGGGGCTGCCAGTACATATTTTGTTGTGATGTATTTTTCTAGTTCAAAACACAAATACCACGGCCCAAGGGAGATCACCCCTGAATTGTCCGTGGCTGGGGAAGGAGAGGGAGTGCTCTGCACGGAGCTGAGCTGCTGCATTTCTGCAGCTGTGACCCATGGCCACCATGGCCAGGGCTCACAGATCCCTCAGACCCCATCAGCACTGGGCTGATGAAATCCAGGGCTGTGCCACTGGAACAGCGTGTCAGGAGGCTCAGGGCTGAAATCCAGAGCGCAGTTCAGTTTGAGAGGCAGAAAGGCTGAAAGGGCAGAATTAGGGGAGAATTTTTCCCGTCTCTCCCTATTTTTCCCAGTTTTTTTGCATGTGACAAAGAGCCAAGATGCTGGCACCATGCAGGGCGGGGTGCAGACGTACCCAGCGAGGTCTGAGCCTCCCTCACCACGCTCTGAGCGAAGGCCATGTCCTCCATGGTGCCGCTGATGAACTGTGCCGAGGCTGCTCCCAGCTCCAGGCAGCGCTGCACCACCTGCACAAAACACGGGTCAGCAGCGCCTCTCCTGCTCTGTGAGCCCTCTGTGCTCTCCAGAGCGGGGTCTGAGCTGCCTGGGGTGTGTCCCCACTTTAAACCAGCGCTTTGCAGCTTTGGGAGTGTGTTTGGAGCTTCAAAGGGAGCTGGGAACGGATTCCTTGGGTGAATACCTGAGGCGCTCTGGCTCCCTCTCCGAGCTGGAACCGCTCGTGTGCAGGGGGAGCAGGAGCCTGACAGCGCTGCCGTGGAATGAGGGTGTGTGGGATGTGTGTGCACGGCTTCTGAGCCTACAGCGGGTGCTGTGGGGATTGCTGGGGGTGCAGGAGGGATTGCTGGGGGTGCTGTGGGGTGCTGGGTGTGCTGTGGAGTGTTGGGTTGCAGGAGGGGATTGCTGGGGGTGCAGGGGGGGATTGCTGGTGTGCAGGAGCTCCCACAGTGCAGGGATGGCTTTTTCTGTGCCCTGGGTGGGGTCTGTAACTCTCCCCGTGCCCTGGGTGGGATCTGTGGCTGTCCCCATGCCCAGGTGGGGTCTGAGACTGTCCCTGTCCTTGAGTGGGATCTGGGACTGTCCCTGTGCCCAGCTCAGATCTGTAACTGTTCCCATGCCCAGGTGGGGTGTGCCAGGATGTCCTGTCCCTGTGCCAGGTGGGATTGTGGCTGTCCCCATGCCCAGCTCAGATCTGTGACTGTTCCCATACCCAGGTGGGGTGTGCCAGGGATGTTCCTTTCCCTGTGACGATTGCCCCCTCCCCATGGTCCCTGCCATGACTCTGTGCCCCATTGCCATGTACCTCCTGCAGCCTGGGCTGTGTCCGTGCTGTGATGAGGATGTGGGCTCCCATCCGTGCCAGGTGATATGCCATCTGCTCCCCGATGCCCGTGCTGGCTCCCGTCACGATCACCCGCTTCCCCCGGAGCATCTCTGCAGAGAGGTTAACACACAAATGCTATCAGAAAAAAAACCCTAAAACTAAAAAAAAAAAAGCCGAGTTCTGAATAAAACCTCAGTGAATGCCCTTCAGAACCAGCAGTTAATTGGAAGGTAAAAGAGCCTGCCAGTGCAAAGCATTGGGCACCAGGAGAGCTCTCCCATCTCATGGAAAAAGCTGTGGAGCTGCTGCAGCTCCCCTGGAATGCAGCCACACAGGGACAGTGCTTGACTCCTCCAGCAGCTTTTTCCACAAGCCAGGACACAATTTATCAACATCCCAAGCATTCTGTAATGAAAAAATCCCCTGAGTGCGTGTTCCAAACTCCAACACTTCAAAGCCATGTTTATAAACTCTTTTCCTGCACGCTGGAAAATGGAACACTCAGTGCCCCCTCTTTCTCATCCCCTGCCTCACCTGCTCCCTCAGGAGGCATTTCTGTACATTCCCTGTAAATTCACTTTGATTTCAAATCTTTGTTAAAGCGACTTTCCGGTGTCCGGCACCACACAAAGGCTCGGATGTGGCTCAGTCCGAGCTCTGTCCGGTTTCTACGCAAAACACCCAAATGTTTTTCGGGTTTTTTTCCTTAAAAACCTATGGCTTTTTGTAGTTTTTTTCCTTAAAGACAGATTCGCTTTGGATACTCACCCGGTTTGAAAGTGTCCCTCGCAGAATAGAACCAGAAGGCCAAAACCAATCCCAGGAAGGGAATGAAAATCTTTTGCAACCGACCCATCCCACTGTGGAGCCAGGAAATAAAGCGTGAGAGAGAAGGAAGGAACAAAAAAAACCCCTCTGCAGAGCTGCTCCTGAGGGAAGCAGCGATGTGACCCTTTGAAAACCCGGGAGCGGAGGAGCTGCAGCTTCCAAAGCGCTGGGAAGTCACGGGTGGGTGGATGGATAAGCAAAGCAAAGCCTTTGGTTTGCTCCCCGCTGCTCGGCCTGGCCAGCGGGGCTGTTTGGGTTCTGCTCGGCTCTTTTCATATTTCCTGTCCTACGTTAAAATGCAGAATTTTGCACAACACCCTGGAAGAGGTGTGTCTTTGCTGAGCAGCATCAAGTTTCACTTGGAGAACATCAGAGGGAGCCCAGTGCAGGTGGTTAAACATTGTCCTTTATTCCTGCTGGCCCTGGACGTGGGTGGCACTGGGGACCCTGGGGACACCCCGAGCAGGTCCTGGGCACCCCAGGGTGTGGCTGCTCCGTGCCCCACAGCCCTCCCTGCCCCTGGGATGCTGCCAGCAGGGACACATTGACCCCAAAGCTGTGTTTGCTGGGACAGGAGCCCAGGGCAGCACTGCTCTGGTTTCTGTGGGCACAGCTCTGGTTGTGTCTCAGGCAGGAGCAGACAGAATTGTTCACAGCGGTGCTTTCATTCAGTGCTGTGCCTGCTCTCTGACCTTGCTGCTGCTCTGTGCATGATTTTTTTTTCCTTTTCTGCCTTTCCTCTCTGATAAGAAGCACTCAGCCCTTCCTTGGGCAGATAACACCAGAGCAGTCACTTTGCTTTTCCTGCCTCTCTTTGCAGCTTGGGTCACGATCATGGGACAGCCATTTCATTCCTTGGCTGTGAAAAAGGAAAGAAAATTAAGTAATTAACCATATCTCAGCTGGGATCTGGTCTGTGCTGCCGGCAGGGACACAGGCTCCTTTCAGGAGATTTCAGTTTATTGCTGGTGTTAGTGAAGCAATAATCACCAACCTTTGTGTGCCATCTGTGAGTGTGACAGGAAGGGATCGTGCTCTGTCTGAGTGTGACAGGAAAGGATCGTGCTCTTTGCTCTGAGTGTGACAGGAAGGTTTCGTGCTCTTTGCTCTGAGTGTGACAGGAAGGGATTGTGCTCTTTCTGAGTGTGACAGGAAGGGATCGTGCTCTTTGCTCTGAGTGTGACAGGAAGGGATCATGGTTTTTTTTTTCTGAGTGTGACAGAAAGGGATTGTGCTCTTTGCTCCGTGGTGGCACCAGGGGATGTGGGGATGGAGGCACTGGGAGATTCCAGAGCCAGTGCCTTGCTGGTGGGGACGAGGATTGTGGGTTTAAAGGACTGAAATATGGACTATTTTGGACAGAACCCACCCCAGTTTTCCCGTGGAAGCAGTTCCAGCACTGTTTGGTGTGTGGAGGCAGCGTGGGGGTTGCAGAACCGGACCTGTCCCTGTTTTGCTCCCCACAGGGTTTGCTCCCATTCCCTCTGCTGCTCCTCGCTCCCACTCACAGCTTTTTTTCTGGCCTTGTTTTCCTCTGTGCAACTTAAGAAGTTGTTTTGAAGTTTTTGCTGGGGGCAGGAGCAGAAGGTTTTTGGATGGATTATCCTGCTGCAGGTCCCTCCCGTGTGCCTCTGTCTGGGGCTGTGCTTTCAGAGGATGCTCCTGCTCTGCTGAGGGTCATTTCTCCACTCGGTGCTGCCGGGAGGGAACGAATCCGGGCAGGAAACGAATTCAGGGAGGAAACAAATCCAGGGAGGTAAACGAATTCAGGGAGGAAACGAATCTGGGGAGGAAACTTGTTCTGACAACCTGGGAGAGGGGAGCTTGGAGAGCCCCTGCAGTGAGAACGTTCCAGGGCACAGCGGAGGCTTGGGCAGGTTTGTGCAGGCAGCTCAAAGACTCAAAAACATTTGGCAGCAATTTGGATTCTGCTCCTTTTTTTTTTTCCTTTTTTTTTTGAGTGATATTTGGCTTTTTTCAAACCGTAATCAAATCTTAGTCAACAGAGAAAGTTACTTTTTTTTCTTTTCCCTCTTTTTTTTTCTTTTTTTCCTCTTTTTTTTTTCTTTTTTTTCTTTTTTTTCTTTTTTTCCTTCCCTCTTTGCTTTCCTTTATCTCATAGACATTAAAACATTATTTTTCCTGCACAGCTCTCTCAGTGCCCTTTACCATGAACACAGCTCTAATTCCTGTCTTTACAGACAGAGCTCTCACGATATAAAGGGCTGTTCTCAGTTCTTACTTTTCTACTCGCACGTCCTGCAGACCCCCATTGCTCTCACAGCTGCACCATTGTGGAAAAATGCACTTTCAGTCCCATGGGAGACTTGAGAGGATTTAAGGATGGGTTTGGTTTGGTTTGGTTTGGTTTGGTTTGGTTTGGTTTGGTTTGACGTCATATTTCTACACGCTGCTGGTTTAGAGAAAATACTGTCATGTTTTAGTCATTTCTAAGCCCTAAATTTGTGGTTTTTTTTCCCTGTGTGACCAAACTGGGAGTTGCTGCCTTGCTGTTCATTGTTGGAGCTGTGGCTGCTCAGAGCTTTGGCCTCTGTCCATGTTCCCCGTGCCCTTGGAGATGGGAGCCTGAGGCTGATATCCTTATCTGCACCCCTAAATTTAGCCTGGAACATGCAGAGCCCACAAATAGAGACTGAGGGCTGTCTGAAGGCACTCAGCTCCTGCCTTTGAAGTGGTTGAGCTGGGAGGGGTCGCTGCTGCTGCTCTCAGGGGTTTTTAGCTCCATGACATGAGGGGCTGGGTGACAGCTCCAGGCTGAAATCACATCTGTGAAGAGATGCTGGGTACACACAAAGACTCCCCAGATTTTGTGCCAGCTGCATTTTTTCTTGAGGATTTAATGTACCAGGAACGTGTCATGTTCACAGGGTGGGATAAACCAGATTGAGACAAGCCTTGGGGAGAACAGCAGAAATCAGCCCCGTGTGAACCCAGCAGGGTAACTCAGCCCTGGGGCAGCGTGAGCATTTCTCCTTCAGGATTTGGGTTTAACTCAGCCCTAAATGCTGCGTCTGCCTGTCCCCAGCAGCTCTCCCTGGTGTCCTCACTGATCCTGTCTGTGCCTTATCCCCTCTGCTTCCTCTCTGCTCTGTCCCAGGGTCAGTAATTCACCTTTGGAGCTGGCTCAGGGGCTGTGGGGGTGATCCCGTGTGCTCTGGGCTGTGGGGATGGTGTTTGCAGGATTTGGGGCACTGCTCTGGCCGGGCTGGGACAGGCTGGGCTGGAGGATGTGCTGGGCTTTAGGGATGAGCAGCTTCTGCTCAAGTTCTTTGCTGCATTGGCCACTCTGTCCCTGAGCACTGTCAGGGTGATGTTACTGAGCCACGTGCACCCTGAATTTATTGTGTGCTTTCCAGGAGACTTTCTGAGGTCATTGTGGTAAAAGCAGCGATCAATTCTGGTGGAATTGCCCCTGTGCACAGAGGCAGCACTGTCCCTCGCCCAGGGCTGACCCCTGAGCCTGGCCTGGCCAGTGCTGTGTGTCTGTGGCCGTGTCAGGAGGCAGGAGAGGAGCTCGCCCCGTGCACGACACGATTCCTTGGTTCCTCAGCGCAGGGCTGTGCTTTAGCCCTGCTGTCTAATCCCCTTAGCTGTCTTAGGAGCAGCTATTTTGACCTGGCCACAACCCTCTTTGCTTTAAGCTCCTGACCCGGGGCTGGAACACTGGGAAGAGGAGGTGTGGGCAGCAGGGAAGGCAAACCTGGGGTTCACAATCAGCAGGGGTGGGGCTCAGCCTGGGTGGGCTCACCTGGAGCCCCCCACTCATCTCGGGATTTGGGGGCTCCCTCCCCTCCTGTTTCCAGTCCCCGTTCCCACGGGGCAGGATGAGACACCCAGGATCTGCAGAGGAGCGCTAATCCCGGCACCCGAGGGGTGATTAACAGCTCCAGCTCCTGCACTGCGCTGGGATTCGCTCCTTGGTCAATCCCTGAGTGCTGGGCTGGGAGGAGAGAGCTGCGGGACAGAGCAGGGATGGGACAGAGCAGGGATGGGAATGGGACAGGGACAGGGACAGGGACAGGGACAGGGACAAGGACAGGGACAGGGACAGGGACAGGGACAGGGACAGAGCAGGGATGGGAATGGGACAGGGATGGGACAGAGCAGGACAGGGAGCAAACAGATCAGGGCTGGGAATGAATACAGCAGGGCTGGGAGCGCTTCCATCCCTGATTCAGCCCCAGGCAGCAGCTCCCTGCTTTACCCTCACACCAAATGTGCCACAGGCAGTGCAGGTTACCCTGCTGTAAACAGAAAACCCCTTTAAAATCGGGAATTGGCAGGGAGAGGGCAGGACAGAGGACACTCCTCAGCTGATGGCTCCCTTCAGGCCTGGATTCTCATGTTTTCCCATGACACTTCCATTGCTATCAGGGGTTGGATTGCTCAGCATTTCCAGAGACCAAAGGGTTGGTTACAGACTGAAGTATTTCTCAAATTTTAAATTAAACTATTTTAATAGTTTAATTGAGGAAAAGGTACTTTAAATTTGATTGAAAGCTTAAGCAGCATTTTTGTGCAGAAACTGGGTAGGATTCCTTCTCCACTCTGTGCTGCTGGGTTTGTTTTGGTAACAGAAATAATTGACAACAAAATGAATTTTGGGTTATGTATTATGAAAATGAAATAGTGAACTTCATTGGGACATTTCCAGGTTCTGATCTTACCTTGTGCAGCTCTGGGAGGAGCTGTGCATTGAGCACCGAGGTCTGGCAGTGGTTTTTCATTTTCCATGATCCACTTTGATCAATTGTTTTGCTTTCAGCTGGAGAGTGGCACATTGCTGCTGCATCTCCTGTTTCTGTGCAAGGTGTGGATCCTGCTGCTGTGTCTGGGAGCAGATAAAGAGGGATTTTGTGCCCCAGTCAGGACTGGCAGGACTGAATCTCTTCTGGACTGTGAGTGGGATCATTCAGCCGTGCTCAGTGGAGCCTTTGACTGACATGACACAGTCCCAAAAGCAGCAGATTCTTGCTAAGCCCCAGAATAATTTTTAAATAGGTGAAAGTCCTCTAATGATTCTGGCAGCGCTCTGAGTAGAGCCTGAACTTGGAACAGCTCCCACAGCCTCCAGCCTGACTGTGCCATCTCTGGGTTTTTCCATCGTGGCACCCCTGTGACATTGCAGACCGATATTATTCTGCACAATTGGGTGTCTGTGGGGCTTTGTGAAAGATCCCAGGAAAGGCAGAAGGGATTTGATTTTAAGGTTTTTAGCTGTTGCAGCAGCTGGAGGATTGCTGGGGCAATAACGAGGTTTTTATGTATTTTAAACCAGTTCTGTGCACACGTGGCCATGGCAGGGACACAAATCTGTGCCACTGAACCCAGATAACCCTCAAGCACAACCCCACCTCCAGCCTGGGGCATGTGGCACCCGTGTGACACAAATGCCACCCCCTCCCCAGCCTGGTCCCTTTTGGGAAGGAACTGAGGGACAGACACCACAGAGCTCCAGAACCTCCCTGGGGCTTTATGGGGAGGGGGCAGCAGCCCCTCCACTGTCCCCTGAGCCCCTCAAACAGCGCCAGAGTGTGAGAAAAACCCGTTTGCAAATCAGCACGAGAAGGCTTTGAAAAGAAATGCAGCAGGAGAGCACTGGTACCATATAAAACATTTATTGATCTTGCAAAACGGTGTAAAACGCATCCGTAAGAAAAATAAGAAACCATGCTGTGCGTCGTGCACAGGTTCATACCAACAAAAGGTATTTTTTCCCACTGCTGCACAGCAGCAAATAAAACCCTTCACTTCTGGACAGTCTCACACGTGCAGCCTCCTTCGGCCAAGCCTTTTCTTCGTGCTGGAACCACGGTGCGGAGCCTGTGCGGTGCTGGGCGGGCGGGGGCCGCTCAGGACGCGTGGTGCCGGGTCACCAGGGCTCTCTGCAGCGCCGGCGGCGCTTTGCTCTTGTCCAGCACCAAATCCTCCCGAGTCTGCGGCACTCGCCGCTCCCGTGCGGGCGGGGGCTGCTTCTTGTCCCTGTCCTCCTGCTCTGTCCTGCCCTCCGAGCTGAAGGGGCTGCACACCGTCTCCACCAGCCCGATGACCACGCCGAAGAAAGCCAGCACGCTGCCCAGCATGTACAGCTTGACCATCTTCCTGTTGGGCTTCTGGCTGAGCATTTCTTTGGCGAACGGGATCAGCTCGTGCATGGTTTCCATTTTAGTTTTGCAGCAGCGGGTTTAGATGTCCGTTCTAGAGGAGGAGAGAGAGGGACGTGAGTAAAATGCGGCTACTGTGCTGTCGGAGCTCTCCGGGCTGCCCGAGCTCCCCGCACACCCCCCGGGCTGTGCTTTAAATGGGCATTTGGGATTTTTCCTGAAGGTTTGCTTCAGGAAACCACAGCCACCCTGTACTCTCGGTGCTGGGGCAGCTGCCCGGCAGAGCAGACCCTCCCCGGGTCACCGGGCTGCGGGCAGGAGGGGGCACAGTTGGTGCCTTGGGTTTGCGCAGCATCCCAAATCCCGCATCCCAAATCCCGCATCCCACCCATCCATCGTACCCCATCGCCGCCCGTACCTGCGGGGCTGTGCTGTGCTGTGAGCGCTGCGGTGTCGCTGCGGGGCCGGGCAGTGCTGTGCTGAGCTGTGCTGAGCTGTGGCTGTGCTGTTCGCGGCCGCTCCGCTGCAGCTGCTGCCCGGCGCTGCGCTGCCGCCGCCTTTTATCGCGTTGTCGGGCGGCGGGCGGGGCGGGCGGGCTCAGGGGCCGGAGCTCGGGCCGCCTGGGCCCCCCCGCCGCTTGGCAGCTCCTGCCCCTAATCCGGCCAGACGGAAAACCCGCTTTTTTTTTTTTTCTTTTTCACATTTTTCCCTCTTTCTTAATTTTTTTCTTTTTATCCTCTCCTTCAATTTCTCATTGTATTCCCCCATGTCTCCTTCAATTTCTCATTGCATTCCCCCATGTCTCCTTCCATTTCTCCTTGTATTTCCCCCTCTCTCCTTCCATTTCTCCTTTTTCCTTAAAAAACCTCGTTTGTATTCTTCCCCCCTCCCCCCAAAAAACCCAAATTGTGTCAAAGTCTCATTCCAGAGCCAGGGGGCTGATGCTTGGCTTGCTGTGCAGCTCTGTACCTGCTTCTGCAAGAAATGTTTAATATGTTAACAGAAATATTAACTTAATAGAAATATTATAACTGAGTGCTCGGGGTGAGGGAGAGGGGCTGTACCCACAGCTCCTAAAATAGGGCAGGTTCAGATCCAGGGCTGGGGCTGTCCTGCACCATGGCTCTGCCTCGCTGCTCTCAGAGAAGGGGTCAGAAACACCCAGGGAGGCCCAGGGAAGCTCTCACCCGGTGTGAAAACGTTTATGAAAGATTTCTGCATGGCAAAGGGAACCCTTAGCAGGTGATTCTGCAGTGCTGCAGCACCCGATTTCCTGGAAGTGAGAGAACATTTGGAAATTCCAAAACTAGTGGAAGTTACACCAACCCGTTAAGACCCCGCTGTTCGCTTTTCCTGCCCGTGATGCCCAATTTGTCACCCCGTTTGTGTCCCCTGCAGGACGGGGCTGTTTCCACGCTGGGCACAAGCAGGAGGCTGTGCTGCTGCTCTGCTTTCCTGGAGAGCAGCCAGGGAGAGTTGCACCAACAACCCCGGCATTAGTGATGATGAAATAACGATTGCATCACCATCATCACCATCATCACCATCACCATCCTCTGCTCGTGCTGTGGGTCCATCAGAGCAGACCCTGCAGCAATCCTGTCTATCCCATACACACCTCAGCAGCTCCGAGCTCACAGAGCCGCCAAAGCCCCTAAAATCGTTGGGATTTTCGGTTTCTGGTGTTGTGCAGAAGTGAGGGACTCTGGGACAGATTTGCTCTCTGATCACACGGCTGAGAGGATGGGAATTGCTGTCAAAGAGGCTGGAAAGGCACTCAGGGGAGTTCACAAACCCTGGTGAGGCACAGCCCATGGGGTGTCAGCAGCCCCCAGAGCATCTGGAGTTGAAGAGGCCTTGCCCTCAAACCAGGGAGGGAAAAAGCCCCTGGATGAGAGGAATGGCGCAGGAAATGTGACTGTGCTGCCCCTGAGATGGGTTTTATCCCAGCCCAAAACCTCTCTGTGAGTCAATACCTTGTGATGGTTTTGTGTTCCCCGTTCCTGTCCTGCACCCCTCCAGGTGAGGAATGTCCTGCCTCCTTCCCTGGCTGCCCCACACCCCTCAGCTCCCTCGCTGCCCACCCCATGGTGAATTTGCGGGGTTTTCCCTTTCTCTTTCTGAGCTGTGTCACGGGGATTTGTGGAGCACTGAGTCACCCCTCGCTCCTCACATCCCGCACGTCCCGGGAGCTGCAGCTCCCCCTGCCCCCTGCAGCCACAGGGAGCTGCTTCTGGTGAAAATTCGGGTTTTTTTTTGCAAGTTTTGACTCTGCTTAGGAAACTGTATTGCAAGACTGGCTGTAAAAGTTGCTAAAGACTTTCTATCTTCCTCAGCGTCTGGGTTTTCTTTTTTTTTTTTACTTTATAAAGGCATTATCTCTCTGCTGCAACTTGGCAGCCGAGGCTGCAGCTGATTCCTGCAGTCGGGCTATGTTTTTTTCTCTCTTCTGCAAGACTCAGAGAAATGGCCATTGGAGGAAAGATAGCTGGAGGAGACAGCGAGCAGACAGGGAAAGTTCAAGGTCGCTGTTCCTCCCTCCGGCTCTTTGGGGTCATTGTGCGGGGGCTGCCCGGCCCGCTCAACCCCAACAGCAGCGCCCGGTCCCTGAAAAAAAGGTCGCTGTGAAGTGTTGGAATGGTGACATTTCACTTAAAAAAGGGATTTTTTTTTTTTGTTGTGTTTGGTTTTTTTTCAGGCAGGATTTTCGTTGCCTGCTGAACCTTATATTTGCAAGTCTTTTGCTGAGGGTTGGGAAGGTATTTTTGTTCATTAAACGCTGATGGAGATGTCCCTGCGTTCCCAAAGTACTCAGAGCTGGAGCTTTTGGGATAATTTTGAGCATTAGTCAAGCACCTGATAATCGACACTTCTCATAGCAGCACTCAGACTGTGTTGATCTAATTTAACAATATTTAATTCAATTTTGTTTCAGATTTCACTAACGGAGTCTGTGCGAGCTCGTTGTGTGGACATTTAAATTGGATTAAGTGTGGATGAAACGATTAATGATTATCTCTAAATTAGACTAATTTTAGCTGTTCTAAATCTTATTTAGGAGAGTCTGCACGAGGCCATTGTCAGATTTAATCGCAACTTTGATTAAACCAGGCTTTGTGGCTGGGGGAACCGCACGTGTTTAACGTCATCAGGGGGAAGAGCTCTGCCTGAACTTCCAAAGCAGCGTCAGCGGCCGAGGCTTGACCTAAATTTACTTGGAGAGAGACTGTGGGATGGTGTGAAGAGCTCTGGGACATGGAGCGGGCTGTGTGAGAGCTCGGGGAATGAGCTGGGATGGAGCTGGGATGTGTGAGAGCTCCGGGGATGGAGCTGGGATGTGTGAGAGCTCCGGGGATGGAGCTGGATGTGTGAGAGCTCGGGAGAGTGGGATGTGTGGAGCTCTGGGATGGAGCTGGGATGTGTGAGAGCTCTGGGGATGGAGCTGGGATGTGTGAGAGCTCTGGGGATGGAGCGGGATGTGGTGAGAGCTCCTGGGGATGGCGCTGGGATGTGTGAGAGCTCTGGGACAGAGCTGGGTGTGTGAGAGCTCCGGGGATGGAGCTGGGATGTGTGAGAGCTCCGGGGATGGAGCTGGGATGTGTGAGAGCTCTGGGGATAGAGCTGGGATGTGTGAGAGCCTGGGCTGGAGCTGGTGTGTGAGAGCTCGGGAGGAGCTGGGATGTGTGAGAGCTCTGGGATGGAGCTGGGATGTGTGAGAGCTCCGGGGATGGAGCTGGTGGTGTGAGAGCTCTGGGGATGGACTGGTGTGTGAGAGCTTGGGATGAGCTGGGATGTGTGAGGGCTCTGGGGATGGAGCTGGAGTGTGAGAGCTCCGGGGATGGAGCTGGGATGTGTGAGAGCTCTGGAACAGAGCTGGGATGTGTGAGAGCTCTGGGACAGAGATGGGATGCGTGAGAGCTCTGGGATGGAGCTGGATGTGTGAGAGCTCTGGAACAGAGATGGGATTGCGTGAGAGCTCTGGGGATGGAGCTGGGGTGTGTGGAGAGCTCTGGGGAGTGAGCTGGGGTGTGTGAGAGCTCCGGGGATGGTGCTCCACAGCCACTGAGAGCCCTTTCGGCATTCTCTGGAGAGGGACAGGCGATGACGAGCGCAGGTGATGCAGGTGATGCTCTGTTACAGCCGATGCTGAGCCCCAGCCCCCCCTGACCCGCAGCCCCGCAGCCCCGCTGCCTCTCCCCGTTCATCCCCTCCCGGCACAATCCGTTCTGCCCGGGGATAACCTGGGCTGTCTCCTGGGAACGGGAGCAGCGGGAGCGCTGCCCGGTCCGGGGGTGGCCGTGCCCGAGGAGAGGAGCGTTCCCAGCCCTGGGGACCGTTCCAGCTCCGCTTTCTGCTGTCCCGGGCAGGGGCACGGCAGGCGCTGGGCACGCCGAGGGAGCGTGCTGGGGCCTCGGTGGGAGGAGGAGAAATGCAGGGATGGAAATGGAGCTGCTCCTCCTGCCAGAACACCTCCTTAGGGAGCTCCGAGGAATTCCCAGGACAGCTGGGCTGCTCGGGCACAAACTGCTGTTCTGTGTCACACAGAACGCTCGAGGGAATAAGGACAGGGAAAGGAAAGGAAAGGAAACCCGAAAGCTCAGCAAGCCATATGAAAGATGTGTGTTACTGAAAGTGAATGAAATATAAAGGCTTGGTTTCTTTAGCCGGGCTGGGCACAGAGGAGCCTCCCCTGGCTGTGACGGGCACAGAGTGAACAGAGCTCAGCAGGAAGCGGGGGTGGCCATGTGGCCGGGCTGTGGTGACCTGGTCACTGTGGTGACCTGCTCTGCTCTGCTGTGTCTGAGGAGCGATTGCTGCCCCGGACAGGTCACAGAGGCACAGCCACGGGGACTTTGCTCTGGTACCCAATATTGCTCTATTTTATGCAGTTTTGTACCCGGGTTCTGTCCAGCCTGGCCTTGTTCTTTTGTCTCAACCCAAATTCTGAATCCAAATTTTATTTTTCTTCACTTCGTATTATTTACATGGGAGAACACATTCAAACATCATGAGCTCAAAGCTTTTGTGTAAGAATTGTGAGTCTGGGGGTGCACCCTGACCTGCCAGGGAGGGAGCAAAGGTGGCACCAGGCTCTGTTTTACCTGGGCACAGCGAGGACTTTGTTCCAGTTGCAGCACTGGGGGAGGCACAAGCTGGCAGCAGCAGCGTGTCCTTCATGGCAGTCACACCCCGGGACAATCTGGGGCTTCAAGGGGGCTCCTAAACACCCCTTCAATTTAAATTCCTGCCCTTGATGTTGCAGGGAGAGGCAGCGTTTCTGTGTGGGGATGCAGAGACCCCCTCATTCTCTGCCTGGAAAAGCCAGAACCCTCCAGGGGAGCTGGACGCTTTCCTAATGGAATATTTTCCTGTTTGGAAATGGGGACGTGACAAAAATAACACTGTTCTCCTGCGAGGATAATTTTATCAAGGTCCCGGTGGGAAGCGGGCACAGTCCCAGCCCGGGGCTCTGCCAGCTCTGTGCCAGTCCCTGCGTGCCCAGAGGGGCTGTGGGGGAAAGGAAAACCCAATTTAAGGGCAAATCCTGTGCTTTTGCTTTGCTCCCAGCTGCTGTGTGGCTCTGAAGGGATTTGGGGTGAATGCTGTGCTCCGGGCTGGGTGTGGGACAGGTCCTGAGCTCTGTCCTGGGCACAACTGTCCCCTCCATGGGGACAGATCATGCCCAAACTGTGCCCACAGCTGGCACCGGGCTGCACAGCGAGCCTGGGGCCACAGGATTGCTGCCCTTTGGAGCCAGCTCCCAGAGTTATTGGAATTTAAACCTAAAGTGGGTCAGTGGCATTTCGGTTCAAAGTTTTATTTGCTGTCGGAGCGGGTTTTCAGAACGCGAATTGGAATTTCGTCAGAAATTCCTGAAATGCTTTTAAAGGGGACCATGGTAATTAGCAGAGCTGGTGATTTAAATCATCTCTGCTGGAATAAGGAGGTGGTTTGCTGGTCAGGTTTGAATTAAAATGGGAAATGAGGAGATTAGGTGGAGGAAAACCTATTTTGTTACTGATATCAGTAATCTGGCAATTGAGAGAGTTGTCAAAAAGTTACAAAATGAGACACAATCTCTTACCCTGACAAAACCCTCCCGTTTTCCTCTTCCCAGGCAGTTTCAGTGCTTCCCTGGTTTTCTCCAGGAAGGTTTGGAGGCACTGACAGGACACAGATTGGCTGTGCCCCCAGGGATGTGGGGTTAAATCGAAGCTCTGGGATGTCAGGGGCTGGAGGGGGCTGGCAGTGCAGAGCCTGCCCTCCCCTGCGATCCTGCTCAGCATCAGCAAATGATCCCTCTAGCTGGTTTTTTTCCATTTGTAACAGCAGCAGCTCGTGCAGCAAATGTGCTTTCAAGAATTGTGCTTCAGACATTTGTTAATCCTTCAATGAAAAAATGTAACAGCAGCTTTAAGCATTGTTTAATTTTTGTACGCTTGAATTATAAAACCATCCTCAAGCAGGATCCTTTTCCTTAATGGAGGTTTTGCATTTCAAAGGATTAAATGTTCTTTATGCAGTGCTCTGCCCTCACTTTCCAGCTCCTTTTGTGGTTGTCTGAGCCGCAGAGAGAGAAGTTAAAAACGAACAGAACACGAAGGTTCCAGAGGGGCCAGTGCTGCCTGAGTGGAGTCACAGCAGCTGAACCCAAAGCTGCTGAACATGGAAAAGTGTCCTTGGAAAGGCTCCCGAGGGAGTGAAGTACTCGTGTGCCTCTAATCTGAACAGAAAGCAATGTCAGCCTGGAGGAAGTAAAACAAAGCCACTCATGCAGGAGTCACATCCTTTGAGTGTGCTCAGGGCTGAGCTCACCCAGTTCCGAGTTCGGGGGAGCCTCTCCTGCCCTGTCCCCGCTGCAGGGGTGGGATGGGGGTCCTGCCTGGCCCCCGGTTCATGCTCTCCTGCTCGGGGGGTGTCCCTGGGCACGGGGAGGCAGGGACTCGGTGCCTGAGCTGGGGAACAGGAGCTCCTCGGGAGCTCCTGCTGCTCCTGTCCCGCAGAAGATGCTGCAGCACAGTGATGCCCCCTGGCCCCGCCAGGGCTGGGGATGCCCCGTGACTCACGGTGATTTCCTGCAGGAGTTCATAGTGTTTGTTTTCCAGGGAATGTCTCGCCCAGCCCTCTGAGGGCTGTGGGCACATCCTCGCACAGGTCAGGTTGAGCTGGAGAGGAGCTGGAGCGCTGTGAGCATCCCTCTGCTCTGTCCCACTGATTGCAGATTGCTCCAATGCTTTATTGTGTTTGCTGTGGTCCATTTTCATCTTTTCTCCTCTCTATCCCAATATTCCCTCCCCGGTACCCAGGACAATACTGGACACGGCAGTCTGGAGCTGCTGCAGCCTCATTTTCCTGACTCAGGAAAATTTATGGACCCCCTGCCCCAGCCTCTCTGAGCACCCACCCGTTCGCAGCTGAGTTTTTCCTTTCCCTTTTTTATTGCTCTGAGTTGATGGTCTGTAAATGAGCCTGTTGCTCAGTTTTGGTCTGGTTTGAAGGTGTGGAGCCCTCAATCGCCGCTGATGTTTCACCTCGCTCTGGGGTAGCTCTGGGCACACATGAGCGCTTTGACTGCGCCCACCCCGGCGTGCAGCGGCAGCTCGGGGCACGTCTCATCCCTCCGTTTCTCTTTCAAACATTCCAGGGTTCCTTCTCGCTCCCGTTTTGCCAGCAGCGGGGCCGGGGAGGCGGCTGGCGAGCAGGAATGCGGCGTGACCGCATTGCTGAGCCGAGCCGGGCGGGCACGCCCAGGTGTGGCACAGGAGGAAGCTCAGCCCAGCTTTCACACACTGTAGCCTGAGGCACAATAATTTTTTTCCAGCTCTGTGTGCCCTTGCTCTGAGCTGCCGGTCTCCAGCTCGACGTGTCCGTGTCGCTCAGCGTGGGGGTGGCAGGGGGGGTGACACCAACAGCGAAGCCACCCGAGTCATCTGATGGGTTCTGCTGAGCCCTTCACCAGCCCGGGAGAGGAGGGGACTTTGGGCTTGTTTCCCTGAAGTACATGGAAAAGGCTTGATATGAGTTTTTCTGAGGATGAAAACCCGATTTAGCTGAAATTCAGCTCTTGAGCAGGGGTGGGGTGGTGGTGGCTGCACTCCCAGCTGCCTTCACTGAACAGTCTTCACTTTAAACAGGTTTTTAGAAGTTTGTTCCTTTGCTGCCACAGTAAAATGATAATGAAGTTCTGCTGCTGTTTCCATTAACGCTCATGTAAAGCATCAGTGCCGCTGGAAGGTGGTGGTGAGTGCAGGAGAGCTCTGACAGGTCCGAGGCAGGGGAGGAGGGCTCCTCATCAGCCCCGGGCATGCGGCTGCTGCCCAAACAAGAACCGTGTCTCGATAAAAACAGGAAAAAGGGACTCTGACTGTTGGCACAGCTGCTCAGCTCACGGAACTACGTTTGTTGAGCTCATCCTGGGCAATTTTGTGTCTCGAGAAGTTGCAGAAGCGCGGGCAGGAGCGGGGATCTGTCCGTGCAGCCCATTCCGTGTGCTCGGGCTGCAGTGTGATCTGAGAACGCTCACGGTGCCATTGTGACTCTCGAGCATCCCGAACCGGGCTGATACCGGCACTGCCAGAGCCAGAGCACACCGGGCAAACCCTCCCGGGAGGTGCTGAGCCCGCAGCGGCTCCGAGGAGCGGCTTGGGACCCATCCAGCCCCGGGTGAGCGCAGCCGGGCTCTGCCCGTGCCGGTGCCCGCGGAGCAGCTGCCGCGCTGCCCTCGGCCCGTGCGCTGTTTGCTGTTTGCTGTGCCCGTCTGGGAGCTGTCATGAGCTATGCGCTCACAGGGTGTGGATGTCTGGGGATCCCTGAATCACTCCTTTATCATCACTGCACCCACAGGCTCCTTCTCTGCAGGTGAGGCAGCTGCGCGTTAAAAGCCTGCGGGGAGCAGCCGGCGCTCAGAGGGCTCTCGCGGCTGCCGGGACACAGCGGGGACACAGCGGGGACAGCACGGGGACACCACGGGGACGAGGGCAGGTGAGGTTTGTGGCTGCTGGGGGTGTGTGCTGACAGCAATTCCTCCCCTGGGCTGTCCCACGGGGCTCCTTTCCCTGCGGGAGCCATTCACAGGCGGATTTTATGGGTCTCTCCTCTTCCTGGAATGAGACTTCGGGCCGTGGCGCGATGAGTTTGGGTCTGGAATCGATTCTGGAAGCGCAGGGCCAGGGTGGGGCTGGAGCACAGGAGTGCAGAGTGCCCGGGAGGGGGGCTGGGGGTCGCAGGGGGGTGGGTGCCCTCTCCATCCCTTCCAGCGCCGCTCCCTGAGCATGGCCAGCGCGGGGCTGGGGCTCACTGCATGATGGGCAGATTCACTTGGAACATCTGCTTTCCTCTTCGTTATTCATGTTTTTTTTTCCCCATGTCATTCTGTGCAGATCAGTTAACAGTATCTCCTTGCAAAGTGAGAAGGAAGGTGGTGGACCTGGACACAGCTCTTGACTGGCATTTTGTGGTCTTTTCACTCACGCTGCAAACCCTTCCCAAGGTGTGTCCGTGGCCGAATGGAGCCTCGCTGCCGGCTGTGGCCGTGGGCACTGCTGCTCCTGCTGGGTAAGGCTGGCATGCAGGGCTCCCGAAGGGCAGGGTCCCGCTGGCTCCGTGGCAGCGCTGCTGATGGAGCCCTGTACGGGCAGCAGCACAGAGCCTGGCTTTGATAACGGGGCTGGCGGGGGGCAGAAGGGAAAGGGGGACATCACCAGGGCTGCAGGGCTGGCTCTGGAAACAGGGGACATCATCAAAGCTGGCTCTGGGAATGCGGGACATCACCAGGATTGGCTCTGGGAACAGGGGACACCTCCAGGGCTGGCTCTGGGAACAGGGGACACCCTCAGGGCTGGCTTTGGGAACAGGGGACACCTCCAGGGCTGGCTCTGGGAACGGGGGACATCACCAGGGCTGGCTTTGGGAACAGGAGACACCCCAAAGGTTGGCTTCTGGGAACAGGGGATACCCTCAGGGCTGATCAGTTTGATGGGCAGGGCACTGAGCATCCCTGCAGCCCAAACGCTGGGGCCAGGGCAAAGAAGGGTTTTGGAAATAACTCCTAGTACAAAGCACTATTAATTTAAAGCACTATTTATTTAAAAATAAAGGGGCAAAACCTCCTTCTTCTCACTGGCACACATGAGGAGGCACGGCCCGATGGTTGCTTTGGTGCAGCCACCAGCTCTCTGTTGTGTTCTGTGATGCTGGTTGGGGTCTGTGCCTCCCTGACTCCAGCCCTGGCCCCATTTCCCGCTGTTGCAGCTGCCCCACGGCTTGTCAGAGCACAGAGATCCTGTTCCCAGGGAGCCTGCTACCCTCCTGCCAGGGACCTGCTGCTGGGACGGGCTGCTGGCCTGAGAGCCTCCTCCACCTGCGGCCTCAGCAAACCCGAGACGTACTGCACACCCCACGGAGAGGTACAGCCCTGCTCAGCACCCCCTGCACCCCTGAGGGGTGGCAATGCCTTCATCCCCCCATCCTCCCACCTTCAGCAGGATGTGTTTAACCTGGATGGGGTTCTGAGCTGCCTGGGCTGCTGGGAATTGTCCTTGTCCGTGGCAGGGGGTGGAATGGGATGAGCTTGAATAAGATCCTTTCCAACCCAAATCTGTGATCTGTCACTGTCCCAGCCATTGCACCACCTTCAGTGTCCCCTCTGCCCTTCTGTGCCATCCTCAGAGATGGCAGTGACAGCCAATGGACAGCAAAATCTGCCATGAGCACTGTGGGCAAAGCCTCCCAAACCCTGCTATCCCTGGCATTTTAGCTACAAACCAAACTGGTATTACTGGCCTGAAATGGGAACGTTTCAGCTCTTTCCCAGACTTGGAGCAGCTGCTGGACTGTGCAGCTGTTCCCCATCACTGCTCGTGCGGGTCAGCGGGTCCTGCAGGGGGGTAAAACTGCATCCAGCGCAGATTCCCAGAGCCAGATTCCCAGATTCCCAGAGCCCCCGGATCACAGGGAGGGCTGAGGGACAGATCTGTCCCAGCTCAGAGCTGAGAGCTGCAGGGGGGCTGTGTTCCTGGGGTGAGCATTTCCTAAAGCTGTTCTGTGTGTGCTGTTAACCCCATAATTGCCTCGGGAGGGGCTCCAAGGGTTCAGGGCAGGACAGGGATTGAGGATTTTGGAAAAGATGCTTCCTAAAGCTGTTTTGTGTGTGCTGTTAACCCCAGAACTGCCTCGGGAGGAGCTCCAAGGGTTCAGGGCAAAACAGGCAGCGAGAATTTTGGAAAAGATGCTTCCTCAAGCCATACTGTGAGTGCTGTTAACCCCAGAACTGCCTCGGGAGGGGCTCCAAGGGTTCAGGTTAGGACAGGGATCGAGGATTTTGGAAGAGATGCAGCAGAGGAAAGGAGTGGCAGCTCTCCAGCAGGGCCGTGTGTTCTGCACAGAACCCAGCTCCAGTGAGTCAGCCTCCTCCTGCAGTTATTCCCCTGCAAACTGAAGGCCAGGATGGGGCTGTGAGTGGATTTGTGGAGGAGCCAGTGGTGTTCTGGCTGGGTTAGAGAGGTTTCCACTCATCCCTGAGCCCAGGGAGGAGGCAGCTCCCGGCCCAGAGGGGTGTGAGCACTGAATCCTCCTGGACGCTGGGCTGGCTGCAGCATCCCTCCTCCCTCAGGTCCTTTTCTAGGCTGACAGGCACAGTCAGGCATTTCCTCCACTCCTTTTTTTGGAGCTCTTCTGCTGCTCCCAGGGATCAGGATTTTTGTTCACCACACAAATAAACCGCTGCTGCTTCCCAGGGCTGCTGTGGCCCATGGACAGGGGAAAGGGAAAGCAGTTATTTCTGCTCTGACTTCATTAGTTGTTCCTTCACAATTTCTGCTTATAGATGAGGAAAATTATACATAAATCTGCCTCTGAAATCTTCATTTAACGTTGACTTTTGGCAGTGATTTTTATTTGAAAAGGATGCTTGGGGACTTTGTGCTTGGGAAGTGAGTAAAGATAAAACCTTGATTAACTACTCATCCCTTCCCTTACAAGCAGCAGGGTTAAGAGGGATATGGGACAATTAACACTGAGATGTTGAGTGGGATTGTCCAATTCTAGTTTTGCTTCCTTACTCATTTGTGATCCCTTCCTTTACTGAAGTGAAAGATTCAGAGTTACTGATAGCAAATCCCCTGGTTTCTGTTCTGCAGCTGCAGTTGCTGATGGGGTTTTGATTATACCAACTCCTAACTTGGGAGAAATCCCCATGGGTTCAGCATTTCCCAATTTTTCCCCCCCCTTTCTCTACTTCCCTAATTTAAGCAAAACTGAACTTGATTTCCCCCTTCGCCATCCCATAAAAAGCAAGCAAGTTTGATTTATCGACTCTTAGGGCTCTTTTTTTGGTTGCAAGCCTTGCTCTTGTTTAGTTGCCAAATAGGTACAAATCTGGAGGTGGTTTTGCAACCTCAGCAGAGGGCATGGGACGAGGGGTTGCTGCAGTGCCTGGGGCTGCTCCCTGCTGGCCCCAGGGTCCTCTTTTGCAACTCTGGTGGTCACTCATCAACTTCAGCCTCTGCTCCATTGTCTGCCCGGCTCCAGATCCCTCTAACCTTTATACTTTGCTCTGCCCATTGCTCCATCCCTGGCTGCAGGCTCAGCCCCCGTGAAATCCAGGAAGGACACTCAGAACTGATGTTTGTAGCCCCGGGCTGGGAATGGAGCAGTGCTGGGAGCCGGGAAATCACTCAGTGCTTGGGAAGAGCTGCTGGAGGCAGCCGGGAAGGGAAGGAGAGAGGAAAACTGAAAATAAAATGGGAAAATAAACAGGCTGGATTTGGAGTCTGTGAGGTGCTGAGGAAAGACTCAGTAGGAAGGACTGAGGTGTGATTGAAGGCTCAGTTAACACTTCTCTTTCTTTAAATATAGATCGATAATATATGTAAATATCGGTATTATGCATATGTAAATATCAGTGTTATGCATATGTAAATATCAATGTATGCATGGAGCTGTGAGAAGGGAGCCAAGGGGAGGCACCTCGAGCATCCCAGTGAGATCTGCACCAGAAAACAGGAGAGGAGCAGAGCTGTGTCCCTGAGCTGCTGGTGCTGCCCTTTGCTGCATCCTCCCAGAGCAGCTTGGGGTGGGAATTTTAATATTTAAAATGTTGGTTTTGCATAAGGGTCAAGGACCCAGATTTTCTGTCTTCTCTCACCTGATCTTTGTGGGCACTTGGAGGATGTGAAGGGTGGGAAGTGACCTCTGTGGCGGTGACACAGAGCCATCCAGGGGGGATTGAGAGGAGAGAATCCAGAGGAGCCTGTGGCAGTCAGGGCAGGGAGATGGGAGCTCCTTGGAGCTGCTGGCACAGCACAGGGGTCCCTCCTGCTGATGGGTGCTGGCAGCTGCCTGGCACGGTGCTCTGCAGCATCTCTGGAGCTCAGCGCCCACTCCTCTTTGGCTGCTTCCAAAAAAAACCGGCCAGTGTGTGCCAGAGAGACGTGCCAGACTGGTGCTGGTGGAGCTTACATCTGCTGGGCCACCTGCGGGAATCACTCAGGGAGCTCAGCCCACCCCTGGCGTGCTGGAACAGGAAAACTGGGGCTCCCAGCTCGCTTTTCCTTCCAGACTCTCATCGAGCTTTTAATGGGAAAAATGCACCCCTAAAATCACTAAATAGCTGTGGTTGGATGGGACCAGAGCATGGCTTCTCGTTTGGGGTTTTTCTTCAGCAAGTCAGGGCTTTGCACCGAGTAATTTGTGTTCCTGCCTGGTTGGAGGTAAGACACCATGGTGCTTATCTCACCCAGGCATTCAGACACGCCCTGCTCTTTGCTGCAGGGATGTGCCCCTACCTGCCAAGGAAAAAAAAAGCCCGTTTCCCATTATTTTCCTCTCCTCCCTTCTCCGTATCGCATTTTTTCGGTCTCACGGTTGCAGATTGACACATATGCTGGGAGACATCTCGTCAGTGCCTTGCAGAGGCAGCGGGAGCCGTGTGGGGTGTGGGATAAGCTGGTGCAGTTTGGGGTTTGCAGCCTGTCATCCTGGCAGATTTTACACAAAAAATGCTGATGTGAGAACAGATGGGGTGAGGAAAACAGGCACCCACATGCTTGCTTGTAGCAAGGGAAAGAAACTTCATTTCCTTAAACCTCATCCTTGGGAGGTTTGTCCAGCTCGTGTCTTTATCCCCATCTCTGCTGCCCCTCTGAATTTGGGGTGAAATCAAGCTGGGGGCAGAGCCCTCTCTCTGTGAGTGGAGCAGAATCTTGGAGCTCATTTTCAGCGACATTTCCAAGCAGCCAGGCCAGGAAATGACCCTGATGTCATGGCAAAGAGAGCCTCAGGCTCAAGGTGGGATTTTGGTGTGTCCTGTGCAGGGCTGGGAGCTGCACTCAGTGATCCTTGTGGCTCCCTTTCATTTCCATCATTCTGTGATGTGTCTCTGTTCCAGAACTGAATCCCAGTCCCGTTCAGTGAGTACCAGTTGCTGACTGGGAAGTTGAACCATGATGACAGAGCCATGGGGAACTCCTGCTGCCTTTTCCCATGGCAAATGTCTGAATTTCTGCTCCATGAGCCTGGCACAGCCAGGAATAGAGAATTGTCCTGCAGGAAAGGGGCTGGAAATGACATGATGTGGCTTTGCAGGTGCCTTTATACCCCAGGTCCCTTCTGGCTCTGCCCACCCTGGTGTTAATAACCTCAAATCTCTCTGTATAAATCCCCACTGCTTTCTCCCAGATAGATTTGGGGCAGGAATTGCTGTCCCTATAGAGCAGAGCTGTGCAAGAGCTCCCTGGTGGGAGGCTGTGAGCCTGGCTCACACTGTGCTCACCCTGACAAATATGGGACCCCTGAGCTCTCCAGAGCCAGGAGAGCTCTCTGTTCCATGGCTGCAGAGCTCAGCTCCCCCTTCTGCTGATGAATAAGTGCAGTTTATTTTGGGCTGTGCTCCTGTGCCAGGAGGTTTCATTTCAAGGGCTCTTTGCTCGTGTTAAAATGGCAGAAGGAGCTCCTGAAATTACTTTGGGCAGGGTCCATCAGGATGAAATCATTGGAGATTTGCTGCCTTGAATGAGCAGAGGAGCAAGAGAGGCTGCTCAGGAGCTGAGTCACAAGGTCAGAGCAGAGAAAAGCTGCAGAATTGTCACACTTGGGCATTGTCAAGTTGTTCTTTGTGGATTTTTTCCTACTTGCATTTATTTCTGAGACATGACTCTCTTAATTTGAGCACTGGTGGGTTTGGGCTGTGAATTATCTTTCAAAAGTTTGGAATGAATTTCCCTTCATCTCAGGAGCTCCATAATCGTATTTTGGGTGACTCAGGAGTAGCTTGGAGGCACAGAGCAGTGATTTCCTTGCAGACCTTTGCTCACGTAGGGCTGCAGCCCCAGAGCAGATCCCAATCCATGGCCATTGCTCGTGTAGGGCTGACCCAGAGCAGATCCCAATCCATGGCCATTGCTCGTGTAGGCTCAGCAGACCAGCCAGAGCCCAGATCCCAATCTCGTGGCCACCTTGCTCGTGTAGGGCTGCAGCCCCAGAGCAGATCCCAATCCATGGCCATTGCTCGTGTAGGGCTGACCCAGAGCAGATCCCAATCCGTGGCCATTGCTCGTGTAGGGCTGCAGCCCCAGAGCAGATCCCAATCCATGGCCATTGCTCGTGTAGGGCTGACCCAGAGCAGATCCCAATCCATGGCCATTGCTCGTGTAGGGCTGCAGCCCCAGAGCAGATCCCAATCCATGGCCATTGCTCGTGTAGGGCTGCAGCCCCAGAGCAGATCCCAATCCATGGCCATTGCTCACATAGGGCAGCCCCAGAGCAGATCCCAATCCATGGCCATTGCTCACATAGGGCAGCCCCAGAGCAGATCCCAATCCTGAGCCATTGCTCCAGAGCAGCCCAGAGCAGATCCCAGAGCAGATCCAGAGCAGCCCCAGAGCAGATCCCAATCCGTGGCCATTGCTCACGTAGGGCTGCAGCCCTTGCTGCTCCTGGCCCGGCTCCCAGGGATCTACTGAGCCTAAAAAAAGCCATGGCAGAGAGCTGGGAAAAGGTACGTGCTGGGAGAGCTCTCCTCAGCCTGAGCTGTCATTTTGGGTAATTCCCTCTGTCCCAAGGAACTTTGAGACACATAGACACAGCTGGTAAGAGCAAATCCTGCTCTTGTGCAATCCAGGGATTTCACAATTTGCTCTGAGGACATGAAATGAATTTTGCTTCCAGGGTTAATTTTAGTCTTAATTAAAACAATGAGATTTTTTTTTTTTTTTTAAGAGTAGGAGATTTTTGCAGCCAGCACAGCCCTGGGCTGTCTGGGGAGGGTTTGTCTCCATTTTTTCTGTTTGAAGTGGGGCTGCAGCTGCACTGTAGCTGCTGGAGAGCACTGGTGTCCCTGGCTGTGTGAATGATCTCATCAGTATGCACGAATCACTCCTAATGAATAATTTAGCCGAGATTAACCTTTCCCCTCGCAGAAAGCCTTCCTTTCTCCTTTGCTGAGCAATCAGAACGGGTGTGATGTTTAATCACCGCTGGCAATTGTTCAGTAGATTATTTCTGTGGGTAATTCCTGCAACTCCCTGACAATTCGCTGCTCGTGGCCATTATCTGAAATGAGTTCTGCTTAGTCCTGATTCAATTATTTGTGATTCTCACTGGCAGAGCCGGGAGGAGTTGGTAGAGGCAGGGAAATTGGATGATTGTATGTTTCCAGCTTTGTTTGCTTACTTTGTGACATTGTTACAAATGTTGTAGTGTGCCACCTGCTGTGCTGGGGCATTTCTCCACAGAGAACATAAAGATTGGGGGAAATGTTATGGAAACTGATGGGTTTCAAGTGTGGATTTCACTGTGCACCCCGCTGGGAAAGGGTTCCAGGGCTGGACAGAGCAGGTCTGGGCTGTGTTAGGAAATAAACCACGAATTCATTTTTGTAAACCATAAATTGATTTTTTGAAGGGGAAACTTTTTAAAGAGAAAATTGTGGTACCACCCTGTCCCTCCCCCAGCCGGTGTGAAGGGCCCTGCTTGGGGGGTTGGGTTGGAATTGCTCATTTATTTCAAGTATCCCATGGAAGATTTTTGCACACAAGTGGCTGTAAAGTGATTCTTGTCACTTGTCACCTCATGTCCCTGGAAAGCTGATCCCATCACTGAGGCCTCAGCATGCCCAGGGTGTCACCCAAAGCCACCGTGGTGCCAGCAGAGGGTGTCCCGTTACCTCCCCAGTGCCAGCTGTGCCCCTGCCAGTCCCCTCCTGTCCCCCCCTCAGAAGGGGTGACCTTTCTGAGCTGTCAGAGCCAGCTCCTGCCATCTCTGGCACTCTGAGCTCCATCCTCCCCGATCCCCGGGGCTCTGGGATGTGTCACTGTCACACTCGTGTCCCACTGCTCCATTTGGAGCCTGCTCTGTGCTCAGGACAGCTGAGAATCCCGGCTGCTTTGGGCTGGAAGGGACTCCAAGGTGATGAAGTTCCAGTGCCCTTCATGGGACACCTTCCACTGTCCTGTCCATCCTGGCCTTGGGTGCTTGCAGGGATCCAGGGCAGCCATGGTTTCTCTGGATAATCTGTTTTCCACCAGGCTGGAGGTGCTGAGCCCTTCATTCCTCGGGGTTTGCTCCACTCCAAGTGCTTCAGGTGGGCTCTGGCCCCATCTCCAGTTCACCATCCCCACTTTGGCCTCAGTGGGTGTCCCCTCCCCATTTCCTGGTGGTCCTCGCCCACCCCTTGGCTGCTGGCCAGCTCGTCCCCACTCCCATCTCTGCTCAATCCTTTGCTGCTGTTCTGATCTCTCTGAGCCCGTTCTGGATCCTGCCATGGTGGCTGCAGGGAGCGTTGCTGCTCAGTGACATTTTGGGGTTTGTTTGCTCCCGGGGGATGCTTTTCTCCCGTCCCCACATTCCCTGTGCTGAATCTCTGTTTACTCCTTGGGTGACTTGCTCAAGTGAAGGGCTGAACTTTGAGCTGCTCGACTTCCCACCCCCTGGCTTCTCACCCACTGTTTGCTCTGCTCTGCTCCCCGGGGACGGCCTGGGGGGGCCGAGCATGGCCAAGCTCTTGGATAGGAGAGAAAAGCCTTTCTGTTCACCCAGACAGCCCCCTCAGCTCTGTGGAAAGGGCAAACTGGTCCTGAAAAGCTGCAAAGGGCTTTCTACCAAATTTGGCATTGTGGAAAAGATGGGATTGCTTAAAAAACCACAGTTTTGATGGTCTGCCAAAAATCTGTGTTAATCAAAAGCATTTTGGGTTTAGTTTTTAGTCCATAAAGCCCTGAGCTGTGGTTTTTAACAAGGGGTGGAGGGGAGCACCTGAGTCCTGTGTATGTTAGCTCTCCCTCAGTGGCTGTGCTGGTGCTGTTTGATCCTAAATGAATCCACCCCGCATTTCCCCCTAATCTCTGAGGTGTTTCCCTTTGGGGTCACCCCCTGAGCGGTGCTGGGATGGTCACTCACCCCTGTCCTTTCCCTTGCAGTGGAGCATGAAGTGCTGCAGGTGTGACTCGAGGCTGCCCCACAGCTACAACGGGCACCGCGTGGAGAACGTCCTGTCCTCGGCCGGGCGCGCGCGCTGGTGGCAGTCCCAGAACGGTGAGGGCCACCGGGGCCACCCGGGCCACCAGCCCTGTGCTCTTGGCAATCAGGGCAAGGGGCAATGATGCTGAGTTCGGGAAGGGAGAGAATGACTGAGCTGGCTCGGCACAAAGCGTTTTGCTGTCCCCATGTCCCCGCTGTCCCTGTGACGGAGCCTCTGTGTGCCCGCAGGTGTGGAGCGCGTGTCCCTGCAGCTGGACCTGGAGCAGACCTTCCAGCTGGACAATGTGGTGCTGCACTTCAGGGTTGGTGTCCCCGGGCAGCTCCTCTGCTCCGAGGAGGGGCTCTGCTGGCTCTGTCATGGGGGGATCTCGGGGCACAGCTCCCTTCAAGCTGACAGCAAACACCCCGGGGTCCCTGTCCTGTTCCCCTGGTTTCTTACGGCTGTTTCCGTGTGAACTGGGAATTCCATCCCATTGAGAATGGTGGGGCAGGGTGGGGGGTTCCCATCCCAGGAATGGCTGAGGCTGAAAAGCCTCCTGGGGGCAGACTGTGCGTGGTGGCTGCAGCAGGGCTGGCCTGGGTGTCAGGGATCCCAAAAGGTGCCGGTGCCCTGCAGGGGATGGGGATGGCTCCAGCGGCCCAGGGAGAGGAGGAGGAGGAGGAGGAGGAGGAGGAGGCGGAGGCAGGGCAGGAACCCGGTTGGGGCTGTGGTGCCAGCCTGTGGTGTCACCCTGTGCTGCCAGCCTGTGGTGTCACCCTGTGGTGTCACCGTGATACCAGCCCATGGTGTCACTGTGATGCCAGCCCATGGTGTCCCCCCCTGGTGTCACCCTGTGGTGTCACCCTGTGCTGCCAGCCCATGGTGTCACCGTGATGCCAGCCCATGATGCCAGCCCGTGGTGTCACCTTGTGGTGTCACCCTGTGGTTGCAGCCCATGGTGTCACCGTGATGCCAGCCCGTGGTGTCACCCTGTGGTGTCACTGTGATGCCAGGCTGCTCTGTCTCTCCCTGCCCGCAGTCCCCGCCCGCAGCCATGCTGATCGAGCACTCGGTGGACTCTGGCAGGACCTGGCAGGTGCTGCAGTTCCTGGCCACCGACTGTGCCACCGCCTTCCCCCGTGTGCCCCGCGGGCCCCCCGAGGGCTGGCAGGACCCCCGGTGCCAGGAGCTGCGGGCACACCCTGTGCACGCCGTGGTACGCTGTGGGTTTGGGTTTGGGGTTTGGGTTGGTGGGGTTGGTTTGGTTGGGTTTGGATTTGGGTTGGGTTTGGGTTTGGGTTTGGGTTCGGGTTTGGGTTTTGGTTCGGTTTCAGGTTTGGGTTTGGGTTTGAGTTTGGGTTTGGATTTGGGTTGGGTTTGGGTTCGGGTTTGGGTTTTGGTTCGGGTTTCAGGTTTGGGTTTGGGTTTGGGTTTGGGTTTAGGTTTGGGTTGGGTTGGTTTGGTTTGATGGAGGTCCTGGGCGCTGCTGCAGGAACAGGGGGTGGCCTGGAAGCCTTGCACTCCTGCTGAAGGATGGGGCCGTGGCCATCCCGCCCTGCTGAGGGCAATCCTTGGCAGTTCCTGCTCCTCTGGCAGCACAGCCTTTAGTGCTCTGGCACAGTCCAGGTGCTGTGGTGGTTTTCCTGTAAAACCCTCTGCAACTCCAAAGGCTTGGCCTGTGTTCAGTGGTGTGCAGAGCGCCCGGTACCCAGAGCAGGAGCAGAGAGCAGCTCGAGTTTCCTGCTTTTTAACCCTGTTTTTAATTGTTTCGAAGGTGAAATTCAGTGTCCAGGAGCTGGGGTCTGCAATCACCCCCTCTTACAGCCAAGCCATCGAGAGTGAGTGATGGGGCTCCTTCAGGGCACAGGGAGTGGGGCTCAAGGGCTTCCTCGGGGCAGAGCTGAGCTGGGATCAGCCCTGAGCTGCACAGACCAAGGAGGAGCTCTTGGCCTTGGAGGGCTCAGCTGCTGCTCTTTGTGCCCGTTCCTCCTTGCCACGTCCTGCCAAGTGCTTCTTTGGGCACTTGCCACCCTCACACCCGTCCCCTGTCCCCACAGAGCTGGGGCCCTTCACCAACCTGCGCATCAACTTCACGGAGCTGCCGCACGTCCCGCGCCAGGGCTACCACGCTCCCAGCACCTTCTACGCCGTGACGGAGCTGCAGGTGCTGGGGAGCTGCTTCTGCCACGGGCACGCCGAGCGCTGCAGCCCTGCGGGGAATCAGCATGGCACGGGAGCTCGGGGGATGGCAGAGGGAATGGGCAGGAATGAGGAATGGCACGGGGAATGGGCACCGGGAGCACCGGAGGATGGGCACAGGGGGAATGGGCACAGGAATGACGGGGGAATGGGCACGGGGAATAGGCACCGGGGGGAATGGAGGGGGAATGGCAGGGGGAATGGGCACCGGGGGAATGGCACTGGGGAAGGCACCGGAGGGAATGAGGACCGGAGGGAAATGGGCACTGGGGGAATGGCACAGGGGAATGGACCGGCGGGAATGGGCACCGGGGGAATGGGCACCGGGGGGAATGGCACTGGGGGAATGGGCACGCGGGGGAATGGGCACCGAGGGAGAATGGGCACGGGGAAGGGACGGGAATGGGCACCGGGATGGGAGAATGGACCGGCGGCGAAATGGTCAGGGGAAATGGGCACCGGGGGAAGGGCACTAGGGACATGGGCAGGGGAATGGGCACGGGGAAGGGCACTGGGGGAATGGGCACCGGGGGAATGGACCGGGGGAATGGGCACGGGGAATGGGCACCGGGGAAATGGCACCGAGGTTAATGGGCATGGGGAATGGGCACCGGGGGAAGGGCACCGGGGATGGGCACCGGGGGAATGGGCACGGGAATGGGCACCGGGGGAATGGGCACCGGAGGGAATGGGCACGGGAGGGAATGGGCACTGGGGAATGGGCACCGGGGGAATGGGCACAGGGATGGCACAGGGATGGGCACCGCGGGAATGGACCGGAGGGAATGGGCACCGGAGGGAAATGGCTGGAGGGGAATGGGTCGGGATGGCCCAGGGGACATGGGCCGGGGAATGGGCACCGGGGATGGGCGGGAATGGCAAGGGGGAATGGGCACAGGGGCAGCGGGATGGGCACCGAGGGGGAATGGGCACCGGAGGGAATGGCCTGGTGGCATGGGCACCGGGGGAATGGGCAGGGGGAATGGGCACAGGGGCATGGGCACCGGGGAATGGGCCCGAGGGAATGAGGCACCGGAGGGAATGGGCACTGGCGGAGATGGAGGACGGGAATGGGCCCAGGGGGAATGGGCACCGGGGAATGGGCGAGGCACGGAGGGAGGAATGGCACCGGGGGAATGGGCACCGGGGGAATGGGCACGGGAATGGCACGGGGAATGGCCGGGAATGGGACCGGGGCATGGCACGGGGGAATGGGCACCGGGAATGGGCCCGGGATGGGACAGGGGCCGGGGAATGGGCACAGGGGAATGGGCACCGGGGGAATGGGCACCGGAGACTGGCACCGGGGAATGAGGGCACTGGGGCATGGGGCACCGGAGGGAATGGGCACCGGAGGATGGGACCGGAGGGAATGGCCGGGGGATGGGCACTCGGGGGAATGGAGCACAGGGCGGAATGGCACCAGGGGAATGGCACGGGGAATCGGGCACCGCGAGGAATGGCACCAGGATGGCCGGGGAATGGGCACGGAGGGTATGTACAAGGCACGGGGGGAATGCGTCACAGGGAAGGGCACGGGGGAAAGGGCAGCAGGGGGAATGGCGTACTCAGGGTGGGAATGGGACAGGGAATGGGCACGGGGGGTAATGGTAACCGGGGATATGGGCACCGGGAAATGGCACTGGGGAATGGGCACTGCAGGGGGGAATGAGGCACGGGGTGGAATGGGCAGCTCGGGGGAAATGGCACCCGGGGGATTGGCACGGGGGAGGGCCCCTCACCGGGAATGGCGACCGGGGGAATGGGACACGGGGAATGGCACGGGGAATGGGCACTAGGAGGAACTAGGGGCACCGGGGAATGGGCACGGGGGAATGGGCACCGGGGATGGGCACTGGGGTGGCGGGGAATGGGCAGGGGGAAATGGGGACAGGGAATGGCACAGGGAATGGACAGGGGGGAATGGGGCACGGAGGGAGGATGGCAGCCGGGGGATATGGCACCGAGGAATGGCAAGGGATGCACAGGGGACATGGCACGGGGGATGGGCACCGGAGGATGGGCACTGGGAATGGGCACCGGGGGAATGGGACAGGGGGGATGGGGGGGATGGGCACGGGGGAATGGGACCGGGGGAATGGGCACTGGGGAAGGCACTTGGGGATAATGGCACGGAGGAAATGGCAGGGAAGGACGGGAATGGGCAGGAGGAATGGGCACCGGGGTATGGGCACCGGGAATGGCCGGGAATGGGCACCGGGGAATGGCCCGGGGGATGGGCACCGGAGGGACATGGGCACGGGCGGGAATGGGCACAGGGGAATGGGCAAGGGGAGGCACCGGAGGGAATGGGCAAGGGGGAATGGGAGACCGGGGGGAATGGGCAGAGGGGAATGGGCACCGGGGGGAATGGCACAGGGGAATGTTGCACCGGGGGGAATGGCGAGGCGGGAGAATGGGCACCGGAATGGGCAGGCGTGGAATGGGCACCGGGGGAATGGGCACCGGGGGAATGGCACAGGGGGAGATGGGCGCTGGGACATGGGCACCGGGAATGGGCACACGGGGAAAATGGGCACGGAATGGGCACCGGGAGGGAATGGGGCACCGGGAATGGGCACTGGGGGAATGGGCCACAGGGGAATGGCACCGGGGAATGGCACCGGGAGGGACATGGGCACCGGGGAATGGGCACCGGGGGATGGGCACGGGGGATGGCACCGGGGGAATGGGCACAGGGGAATGGGCCTGGGGGAATGGCACGGGGGAGATGGCACTGGGGGAATGGGCACCGGGGGAATGGGCACAGAGGGGAATGGGCCGAGGAAATGGGCACGGGGAATGGGCGGGGAATGGGCACAGGGGAATGGGCTCCATGAGAGTGCTGCAGCCCTGGGGGAAACAGAGGCACGTGATCAGGGGCTGGGCACTGGAGGATGGGCCGGAGGATGGGGTCCATAGGGTACTGGGGCCTGGGAAACCAGCAAGGACGTGAGCCGGGGCTTGGTACGGGGATGGGTGTCATGAGGTAACGGGGCTGGGCACCGGGAACTGGGCACGGGGACTGGGGCTGGGCATGGAGGAATGGCTCCATGAGGGTACAGGCCTGGACCATGGGCCCGATACTGCTTCCCAGAGTGCTCCTTGGGACATCTTGGCCACGGTGCGAGAAGGCTTGGAGCACCTTGACCATGAATCTGCACAGGCATGAGGCAGGCGAGGTCTGTGTCCTGTTGGGGGTGTGACAATTGTCCCCACAGCAGTGACAATTGTTGTCTCCACAGCAGTGACAGTTGTCCCGCAGTGACATCACAGTCCCCACAGCAGGACAGTTGTCCCCCAGCAGTGCAGTTGTTGTCCCCCCCAGCCATGACAGTGTTGTCCCCACAGCAGTGACAGTGCCCCGCAGTGCACCTAGCAGTGACAGTTCCCAGCAGTGCCAGTTGTCCCCCCAGCAGTGACAGTTGTCCCCAGGTGCAGTTGTTTCCCCAGCAAGTGACAAGTTCTCCCACAGCAGTGACAGTTGTTGTCCCAGCATAGTTGTCCCACAGTGCTCTCCCCAACGCATGACAATTGTCCCCCAGCAGTGACAGTTGTTTCCCCCAGCATGACAGTTCACGCAGTGAAGTTCTCCCCCAGCAGTGACATGTCCACAGCATGACATTGTCCCAGCAGGCCCAGTTTCCCACCAGTGACAGTTGTCCCCCCAGCAGTGACAATTGTCCCCCAGCAGTGACAGTTGTCCCCACAGCAGTGCATTTTCCCACAGTGCAGTTGTCCCCACAGCAGCTGAAATTGTCCCCCAGCAGTGACAATTTCCCCGCAGTTACATTGTCCCCACAGCAGTGACAATTGTCGTCACCAGCAGTGACAGTTGTCCCAGCATTCCAGCATGACGTTCTCCCCAGCAGTGACAGTTGTCCCCACAGCAGTGACAGTTGTCCCCACAGCAGTGACAGTTGTCCCCAGCAGAAGTTCCCACAGTACATTGTCCCCCCAGCAGGTCCCTGGTCACTGCGTGTGCCAGCACAACACGGCGGGGCCGCACTGCGAGCGCTGCGCTGCCCTGTACAACGCCCGGCCCTGGGCACCCGCCGAGGACAGCGACCCCCACGAGTGCCAGAGTACGGCCAGGGCTCCCCACCCCAAATCCTGCCTGGCCCAGGGCCCCGAGCCCCTTTCCTGGGGCTGTGACACACTCGCTGGTGCCAGCGCGGGCCTGTCCCCGGTGTCACTGTCACACGGGAGCCTTGGGCACCCTCTAGTGCCACCACCGCCGCTGCTGCCGGAGGGGTTTATACCCCGCCAGCCCCGGCTGAGCCCTTCTCTGGGCTTTGTCAGGATGTGACTGCAATGGCCACTCGTCCTCGTGCCACTTTGACCCCGAGCTGTACCGGGCCAGCGGCGGGGCCAGCGGGGGCGTGTGTGACAACTGCCAGCACAACACCGAGGGCAACAACTGCGAGCGCTGCGCCACCAACTATTTCCGCAACCAGCAGCAGGAGCTGAGCCACCCCGAGGCCTGTCTGCGTGAGTGGCACCCCTGAACCCCGCAGAGCCTTCCCCAGTGCTGTCCCCCTCAGCTGCGACATCTCTCGCCCTTTTGCAGCCTGTGAGTGTGACCCGGATGGCACCGTGCCCGGCTCTGTCTGTGACCCGGCCACAGGGCGCTGTGTCTGCAAGGACAACGTGCAGGGGGACCGCTGCCACCTCTGCAAGCCGGGCTTTGCCCAGCTGGCCAGTGCCAACCCCGCCGGGTGCCGCAGTGAGTACCCCTGGACACCCCTGGGTGCCCCCTCTGTGGCTCCCGAAGGGACCCGGGTCCTGCCCAGCTTTGGGGTTTGGGGCTCTCAAGCCAAGGGCCCACTTTGTAAAGGTTTATAAAAGCTCCATGTTTAGTCTGGGGGTGGTTTCAGGTGTAAGTTGAGCACAGGGAAGTGGGGTTTGAGTTTGGGGTGTGCAGCTCTGTCCCAAGTGTCCCCAGAGAGCAGGGCAGCACGGGCAGCTCTGGGTCAGGGCAGGGCCGTGTCCCCCTGGGCTGGGGGGATGCTGAGGCCCCTCCAATTCCTTCTGCAGCGTTTGGGGTCGCTGTCAGAACAAGGTGAGCTCAGGTGGGACGGGAGAGACCGCAGGGCTCCTCTGGGGGTGGCTGTGAGCTCCTTCCTCCAGGCGGCTCCGGGGCTGTGCCCTCGCTGCTGCCCCACGCAACCTTTCCGTGTTCCAGGATGCTCCTGCAATGCCCTGGGCACACGGCAGGACGTGCCCTGACCCAACGTTTCCCTGTTCCAGGATGCTCCTGCAATGCCCTGGGCACACGGCAGGACGTGCCCTGTGACGATGAGAGTGGCCGGTGCTCCTGCCTGCCCAACGTGGAGGGCAGCGACTGCGGGCAGTGCGCGGCCGGGCACTGGGACCTGGGCAGCGGGCAGGGCTGCCGGCCCTGTGCGTGCCACCCCCGCGGCTCCCGCAGCCCCCAGTGCAACCAGGTACCCCCTCCCACCCTGGGCACCCTCAGGGCGGCTCCTCTTCCTTCCCTTTCATTGCTTGCTCTGGTTTGCCTTTCCTGAGCTGCTGGGAGGGGCTCTCAAGGGTTAAGCCGTGACTCAGTGTCCCCTCAGAGCATCAGACCCACCTGTGGGGTGGCTCCTTTGTCCCGTCCCATCCACGGGAACCTCCTCAAAAAGAGCCGTGCGTTCCCCAGAGCATCCCACTCTTATTTTCCTTTTCCCGTTTCCTTGAAAACACCACGGCAGACAATCCAGGGACATGAAAGAAGGTGGTAATTATTGAGGCAAGATTAAGTCACTTTAACAAGCCTGATATTTATCAAGGAAGCCCTAATAAGACATCTTCATACAGGCGAGGGAAGTTAATTATGCTCATTTGTCAATGAAAAGCATGTATGCCACTTCAGATTTAAGAGGCAACTGGGAAAATTAAAATGTAAAAAAAACCCAAACCACGACAAATTCTAAGAGCCTAAGAAGGGTTCCAATGAGCTCAGTGTGGGGAGGAGACCTGAGACAGCAAAGCAGCTGCTCGTGGGCGATTGCTTTGTTTCTGAAACGCCCTCCTTGTGCTGCTGGGGCTGTTTGGAACCCATGTGCATCCTGTGCATCCAGCCTGGCACGGTCACCTTGGGCATGTCCTGGGCACAGAGCGGGCAAGGAAATGCTCCATGAGCTGGGTTAATGGTCAAGAGCAGCTGAGGGAGGGCTCTGCCAGGACAGTGTCGGGCACTGGGTGCCCCTGATGTGTTCTCTGTCAGTTCACAGAGCAGTGTGGGGCACTGGGTGCCCCTGATGTGTTCTCTGTCAGTTCACAGGGCAGTGCCCCTGATGTGTTCCCTGTCAGTTCACAGGGCAGTGCCCCTGATGTGTTCTCTGTCNCTCTGTCAGTTCACAGGGCAGTGCCCCTGATGTGTTCCCTGTCAGTTCACAGGGCAGTGCCCCTGATGTGTTCTCTGTCAGTTCACAGGGCAGTGTTGGGCTCTGGGTGCCCCTGATGTGTTCTCTGTCAGTTCACAGGGCAGTGCCTTGATGTGTTCTCTGTCAGTTCACAGGGCAGTGCCCATGCAGGGATGGATTCACAGGACAGACGTGCTCGGCTCTGGGGCAGCAGCTGTGCCCACCCCGGCACTACAGGGATGCACGGGGACAATGCACAGGTAGGGAGCATCCCTTTGCCTTTGGCCTGGTGTTTCCTGGGTGAAATCACGGCTTAGCTGGGCAGAGGGCAGCTGGCCTATGTCCTGACATCCCTGTTCCCATGGGGTTTGCAAGAGAGGATTTCTCTCTGGAACAGCCTCCCAGTTCATCCACAGTATCCACCAGTGCCCTCCCAGCAGCCTTGGGTGATCTGTGGGCTGGCCCTGCAGGGTCAGGGGTTGTGCCAGCTCCTGGGCATGGGGGCTCTTCCCGTTCCTCTGCCCATGCCACCTCTGTCCTAGCTGCTGCAGGGAGGGGATGGTTGGGTTGGGACCCCATTAATGCTAATTAAGGGGCTGGTTTCATGCAGATATCAATTTATTCACCACCCCCTTCCATTGGGCTTCACCTCTCTCTCCACCTCTCCTCTCCAGAGTGTGACTGTGACTTCCAGGGCACGGAGGAGCAGGGCTGTGACCAGGCCACGGGCCGGTGCCAGTGCCGCGCCGGTGTCACCGGGTCCCGCTGTGAGCAGTGCCAGCGGGGCCACTGCAGCTCGTACCCAGCCTGCGAGCTGTGCCACCCCTGCTTCCACACCTTCGACCAGAGCATCGAGGGGCTGCGCCTGCGCCAGGCCGGGCTGGCCAACGCCACGGGGCAGCTGCCCGCGGGCACGGGGGGCTCCTGGCTGAGCCCCCGCCTCTCGCAGGCACAGGACAACGTGCAGCGGGCACGGGCCATCCTCGGCCACTCGGCCAGCAGCCAGCAGAGCCTGGCCCAGGTGGGCAGTGCCCTCGCTGCCATCAGGTGAGAGATGGGCTCTGCCCATGGGGTGCATCCCCGAGCCATATCCCTGCTGGTATTTCTCTGTGAGCAGCTTGCACAGCTTTTGCTGGGGCTGTGTCCCTGCAGTGCCCTGCTCTGCTCACAGGCTGTGGGCAGGAATGGGGCAGAGCAGAGCGGCATTTCCACGCCGAGAGTGTGCTCTCTCAGCCCTGCTCACTAAATTCACATTTTGCTCCTTTCCTGTCGCAGGGAGCAGGTCCGAGGCATCAATCCCAACCTGCGTTTCCTGGATGACACCTCCTCCCTGGTGAGGGAGCTCGAAGCCCTCAACAGCAGCTTGTTCACCACCAGCTCCCAGTACCAGAGCAAGAAAGCCCAGTTTGAGAGCAGCCGCAGCACGGACCTGTCAGGTACAGCTCTGCAGATACCGCTTTGGCCATTTGTGGCTGTTCATTTACCTCAGCCTGGCTGTGCCTGGCGTTCCCCCTGGAACAGTGGGTGAGGAGGAGTTTAAACCTGCTCCAGCCTCATAACAGCAGAGATCTCCTCTCCCCAGAGAGAGAGGGGGTGCTTCGCTGCAGCCTCTGCTCCATGAGCTGGGCTCTCACACCGTTGGGGTGTTTGCTCTGCTGTTTTGGGGCCCATTCTGTGTTCTGTTCCCCACCAGCATGATCTCTGCTGTCGGGAGGGGTAGGAAGGGGATGGCCCTGTTGGAGGGGGTGTCCCTGGGTCCATGGGACAGTGGAGCCTGTGAACAGGTGGAGGGGATGGAAGATGGAGCAGGAGTCAGGTGCTTGGGAGGAGAAGAGCTCACGAAGCCCTGTGATGATGCTGGGGGGTGCTGCCATCAGCTCCCTGCCCCAGCTCCTCTCACAGAGCCTCCCTGCTGTCTCCTCCTGTCACAGCACACCCTCAGCTTGGGGACATGCCAGCTGTGCCCAGGGCTGTGCCAGGACAGTTCACTCTGCACTTCTGTGGGTGCAGGGCTCAGAGATCCAGTCCTTGCACCCTCCTTACAGCCTGTGCTGGAGGGGACTGATGGGGCTGCTCAGGAGCTGGGAAAAGGTTCTGAAATCCATCCTGCCCTGCCAAAGCCTGGGATCAGTGTGTGTGCATTGTCTGCTCAGTTTTGTTTCAGCCTTTTAACCCCAACCCAGAGTTCAGCCCTTCAGGAGCCCTCGAGCTCTCTGAAGGAATGGCTGAGAGGTGTTTGGAGATGCAGGGAGTGTTTGGTGCTGATCCTGGCTGCATCCTGCTCCTGTGCACACAGCTAAATTCAAAGCAGTGCCTGCCCCAAGGGGCTGTGCTGCTTTGGGAGCCCTTTGTGCCATTTATCGGCTTTGTTCCCTCAGGAGCCTTCCAGACCATCCGCTCTGCCTACCAGACATCCAGCAGTGCAGGCAGCGTGGCCACCAGAGCCCCGGGGCTGCTGGCCCAGGCACGGGAGAGCATCCGCAGCGCCGTGGGGCTCCAGGGGAGCCTGGCTGGGGCCACAGACCAGCTGCTGGCCCTCAAGGGTGAGCTGGCCTCAGCCCCCAACCTGACCCCCACCATAAACCAGGTGAGGGGGCAAAGGGGGTTTTTAGCATCCCCACGGGTGTGTGTGGTTTTCAGGAGGGCCCTGCAGAGCTCAGGGGGCAGAGGTCTCGTCCCTCAGCCGTGTGTCTCTGCTCAGGCAGGGCAAGAGCCCTGTCCCGACAGACTTGGCTGCTGCTGTGGCCAGAACTGGCTGAGCACACCCTGCCTGGGGACCAGAGACCCCAAATCATTGCCCACCACCCCTCCCAGCCCTGTGCTTTTCCCTCTGGGGACTCTCCCATGTGTCAGCTCCTGTATCTCCCAGACCCACTTCATTTCTGGATGAGTTTCTCTCATTTCTCCTTCAGTGCTTTGTTATTGCCATGGAGATCCATTTCGGTGTCTCCTCATGCACGGTTGCTGTGGAGACCACCAGCCTCCCCTCCCTGCTGCTGAGGGCACCAGCACGTTCCGAGGCAGCAGCCTGGCTCTGCTGTGCCCCGTGCACAGAGCAGCTTTGGGGCTCTCTCTGGCTGTGCAAGCTGCTGCTGCTGCTCTCCTGGGGCTTCTCATCCTTCCACTGCCCCAAAGTGAACGGTGCAGGTGGGATGGGGGGGTTTGCAGAGGTGTTTGCCCCACCCGGGGGTGCTCTGTTACTCACCCTGAGCCGCTGGGCTTTGGCTGCTGCCGTGCTGCTGTGTCTGCTCCGGCTCGGGCTGCTGAGGTGCTGCTGGCACAGTGATGGTACCAGGTGGCATCAACAGTGGCACATCTCCAGTCCTCGGGGCTGTGCCACCCGTGTCATTGCCAGAGCCCCTGGGCTCCTGCCTGTGCCCACACAGCCCCTGCAGCACAAGCTCAGCAATTCCCAGTGCCTTGGCAGGGTCTGCCTCTCCTTTGGGGCTGTGTTTGCCTCTCCTTTGGGGCTGTGTTTGTTCCCTCTCCCTTTAGGGCCATGTTTGCCTCTCCTTTGTGGCTGTTTGCCTCTCCCTTTGGGGCTGTGTTTGTCTCCCCTTTGGGGCTGTGTTTGCCTCCTCTCCCTTTGGGGCTGTGTTTGCCTCCCCTTTGGGGCTGTGTTTGTCCCCTCTCCCTTTGGGACTGTGTTTGTCTCTCCTCTCCTTTGGGGCTGTGTTTGTCTCCCCTTTGGGGCTGTGTTGTCCCCTCTCCTTTGGGGCTGTGTTTCGCCTCTCCTTTGGGGCTGTGTTTGTCCCCCCTCCCTTTGGGGCTGTGTTGCCTCTCCTTTGGGGCTGTGTTTGCCTCTCCTTTGGGGCTGTGTTTGCCTCTCCCTTTGGGGCTGTGTCTTGCCTCCTCTCCCTTTGGGCTGTGTTTCCTCCCCTTTGGGCTGTGTTTCCTCTCCTTGGGGCTATGTTTACTCTCCTTTGGGGCTGTGTGTTCCCTCTCCTTTGGGGCTGTGTTTGCCTCCCCTTTGGGGCTGTGTTTGTCCCCCCTCCCTTTGGGGCTGTTTGTCCCCTCTCCCTTTGGGGCTGTGTTTGCCTCCTCTCCCTTTGGGGCTGTGTTTGTCTCCCCTCCCTTTGGGGCTGTGTTTGCCTCCCCTCCCTTTGGGGCGTGTTTGCCTCTCCTTTGGGGCTGTGTTGCCTCCCCTCCTTTGGGGCTGTGTTTGCCTCCCCTCCCTTTGGGGCGGTGTTTGCCTCTCCTTTGGGGCTGTGTTTGCCTCTCCTTTGGGGCTGTGTTGCCTCCCCCCTTTGGGGCTGTGTTTGCCTTCCTTTGGGGCTGTGTCTGCCTCCCCTTCCTTTGGGGCTGTGTTTGCCTGTCCTTTGGGGCTGTGTTTGCCTTCCTTTGGGGCTGTGTTGCTCCCCTTCCTTTGGGGCTGTGTTTGCCTCTCCTTTGGGGCTGTGTCTGCCTCCCCTTCCTTTGGGGCTGTGTTTGCCTCTCCTTTGGGGCTGTGTTTGTCCCCCCTCCCTTTGGGGCTGTGTTTGCCTCTCCTTTGGGGCTGTGTTTGCCTCTCCTTTGGGGCTGTGTTTGCCTCTCCTTTGGGGCTGTGTTTGTCCCCCCTCCCTTTGGGGCTGTGTTTGCCTCTCCTTTAGGGCTGTGTCTGCCTCCTCTCCCTTTGGTGCTGTGTTTTCCTCCCCTTTGGGGCTGTGTTTCCCTCTCCTTTGGGGCTGTGTTTGTTTCCCCTCCCTTTGGGGCTGTGCTTGCCTCTCCTTTGGGGCTGTGTTTTCCTCCCCTTTGGGGCTGTGTTTCCCTCTCCTTTGGGGCTGTGTTTGTCTCCCCTTTGGGGCTGTGTTTGCCTCTCCTTTGGGGCTGTGTTTGTCCCCCCTCCCTTTGGGGCTGTGTTTGCCTGTCCTTTGGGGCTGTGTCTGCCTCCCCTTCCTTTGGGGCTGTGTTTGCCTGTCCTTTGGGGCTGTGTTTGCCTGTCCTTTGGGGCTGTGTTTGCCTCCCCACAGACACTGAGGTGGCACCTGGTGGCATTTCCAGCTGGCAATGCCAACCCCAGCTGTTCTCTCCCATCCAGGTGTGCGGAGGGGCCCGTCTGGAGCCGTGCACCCCTGCCCAGTGCCCGGGGCTGCTGTGCCCTCGGGATAACAGCTCTGCCTGCGGGGCTGGCCGGCCCTGCCGCGGGCTCTTCCCTCTGTCCAGTGCAGCTCTGGCTGCGGCCGGGAGAGCGGCCAAGGAGTTCAGCAGCCTGAGTGCCCGGCTCCGGGACACGGCACAGCTGGTGAGTGTGGGCACTGCCCGTCCCACTGCCCTCTGCTTACCCAGCTGAGAGGGAGGAATGCCCCACTCAGTCGCTGAGCGAGGCTGCATCCCATGGGCAGCTTCAGAAATACAGGAATTTCTGTGTGGGAGGCTCCGTGCTGGGCGTGTGGGAGGCCTCCCCAGCTGAAGGCACACGAGGGGCTCTGGACACATGAGAAAGCCTCGCTCCCTCCTGGACTGGGACCAGTGTGGCAGCAGGGCTGGGAATACAGAAAACTCTGGGATTGTGCAGCTGTGTCTGCTCCAGCATTTGGTGCAGTCAGGGAGAGTTCACATGTTCAGGCTCTTGCAGCTTCTTTCTGTGGCTTGCAAAGATAAAGTGAGGTTTCAAAGTCATTCAAAATCCATTTCAAAGGTGTTTTTAAAAGCTGAATGGTGCTGTCCGTCTTTGAGAGCCTCCCTTGCAGAGCCAGCCCTCAATCTTTGCCATTTACCGCCCTTCAGAGCTGTGGCACAGTGAGGACAGGGAGCAGCATCCTGTCCTTGCCCAGTTCCTTGGGAGCTGGGGCTGCGGGCTCCAGATGAAGAGGAAAGGCACCCTCAGGTCGCTGTTTTTTGCAGATAAAGACGACAGAGCTGTCTGCCAGTCAGGTGGAGAGCAGCACGCGGCGGCTGGCAGAGCAGATGGGGGTGACAAGGACCCAGATCGAGGGGGACGTGCGGCGCATCCGGCAGCTCATCCAGCAAGTGCGGAACGTCCTCTCAGGTACCCTGGGCTGCAGTTTGCTTTGTGTCTGGGCACAGCTGGTTTTTTTACTGATAGAGAATCACCAAGCTTGGAAAATCCTCCAAGGTCACCCAGTCCAACCTGTGCCCAGTGCCCACTTTGTCACCAGTGAGTGCCACCGTCCAGTGCTCCTGGACACGCAGGGCTGGGGATTTGCAGCCAGCACTGACCTGTCTGACCACTCTCAGTGCTGCAGACAGCCAGCTGACCCTGCTCTGGGGCAGGCTGCTCAGCAGATGACAATTCCTTGTCATCCTACAAACGGATGGGATGACTTATTGTTCACAGACAGATTGTAATAACATAATGAGCCTCCCGAGCATTTGCTGAATAAGAAAATCAGGTCATTTGGTGCTGCCCGGTGTTAATGATGAGTGAAGATATTTCTGAGCTAAACGCTGGGCTAATGTCCCTTGGGCTCTGCCTGCTTCTGATTTATTAAGTTTTATTTGTGAAATGAAAAAAGGCATGTCTTGAAATACACCCTGATCTGCTCAGTGAGGGCTGCCTCACTGTGCTCTGGGCTCAGCCATGGTGCTCTCCTTGCCACACTCAAGGGTTCATTTCAGTCATTTCCTGAAAGTTTTGCTGGTGTGGGTGAGAAGTGCATTGAGTTCAAGGAGATGAATTCAGAGGGATCCTGGCAGCTGTCTGGATCGGGAGATGTGTGTGAGACATGTGTGGGTGTCTGCCCTCCTCCTCCGGTGCATTCACACTCCCACCTTTCCTGACGCCGTCTGCCTGCTGCCTCTGCAGACAAGGACATGGATCCCGCCTCTATCCAGGAAATCAGTGAGTCAGTTCTGTCCCTGCGCCTCCCCACGGACGCTGCTGCAGTCCGGAGGAAAATGACCGAGATCCAAAAGCTGGCGATGGAGCTGCAGTGCCCGGAGGACATTCTTGCCCAGACAGCCGAGGACATCGCCAGGGCCAAGAGGCTGCAGCAGGAGGCAGAGCAGGCCAGGTGGGTGGGGGTTCAGGGCTTTTGGGAGCCCAGGGCTCCCTCGGCTGGGCTGGAACTGTGGGTTCTCAGCTGGGTTCAAATCTCGCTCTGCCTGAGCTGTCCTGACTTGCACAATCTGAAGTTTCAGCCCAGGATCTTCTGTGTCCATGCAGTGCCTAAAAGAACGAGTCTGCAATCTCCAGACACCTCCCTGGGGTCCCAGTGGAAATAAATCTACCAAGAATAGATCCTGTTAGAGATAGCAGGACAAGAAGGGCTTTATGGAAAGCCGTGGAGGCCCTTCTCTTATCTCTGTGCTGGGAGATGACAGGACTGTCCTGGTATTAACTGATATTGGTGACCTACATCCCAGTTGCACAAGAGAGCATGAGGAGATTAAATGGCTGTTTGTTTTCTGGGTGAAAGTTGGGAGGATTATTCCACGGTCCCTTAAATAGTAAAGTCAGGGTGTCCTTGGCAGTTTGGAGCATCTGCTTTGTCACCAGTTGACTTGCAGCAATAGCCCAGAGAAGGTCAGCGGGATAAGTCTGTAAACTCCTTGGCAGTGTCTGACACCTGCTTAACCTGCTGCAAGTGATGAGACAGGAGCTTGGCTTTCTCCAGAGAGCTCTCACCTGCCCTGGACAGCCCCACTGTGAGCCCAGAAGGGTTCCCTGGAACTGCTTCACTGGTTACTCCTTGCCCTTCAATACTTCATCGTGCACCACTTACAAAACATTTCTTATAAAAACTTATAAAACATTTCTGACTCGTTTGGAGGAAGGAGTTTCTCTCCCCTGCTTGGTGTTTCTCCTTCTCCTGAGGCTGTGAAGTGGAACTAATGTTTATCTCAAAAGGAAACCTGCCTGAGTCCAGATTTGTAGTGTTGTGGGTTTTGGGAGAGGGGATTTCAAGCTTCTCAATAGCACTCCTGTCTGTTTCTCAAGCTCCCTGATTTTACCTTTGTGATCTGGCCTTGCAGTCTGTGCCCTCACCCACGCTCACTCCCAGCTGTTCCCCCTTTCCCCAGGAACCAGGCAAACGCTGTGGAGGCCAGCGTGGAGGAGGTGGTGGGGAACCTGCAGCGAGCCAACGCGGTGCTTCTGGAGGCCCAGGGCGCCATCAGGGGCTCGGGCTCCTCCCTGAGCTTCATCCGCGAGCGCGTGGCTGAGGTGGGTGATCCCAGGGGTGATGCTGAGTCCCTGTCCCATGGCTGTGTCCATCCCCAGCAGAGCTGTCCCTGCCCAGGCTGGGCTTTGGCTGTGACCCCTCCTAACATGGCTCCCTCTGTTCGCAGATCGAGGATGTCCTCGGGCCGGCTGAGAAGAGCGTGGTGGCCATCGGGGCCGGGCTGGCCGGGCTGGCGGGGCGGCTGTCCCAGCTGCAGAGCAGCACTGCCCAGAACCGCCTGCGGGCTGGGGACACACGGGACATGGCGGGGACAGCGGCAGAGCAGGCCAGCAGCGCCCAGCAGGTAAAACTCCAACGGGGGGGACATGGCGGGGACAGCGGCAGAGCAGGCCAGCAGCGCCCAGCAGGTACACGGGGACACGGGGACATGCCGGGGACAGCGGCAGAGCAGGCCAGCAGGGCACAGCAGGTACCACTCTGGGCTGGGGACACGGGGACATGGCAGGGACAGCGGCAGAGCAGGCCAGCAGAGCCCAGCAGGTACACGGGGACACGGGGACATGGCAGGGACAGCGGCAGAGCAGGGCACAGCAGGTACCACTCCGGGCTGCCAGCACAGCACAGGAGAGGACATTTCCCTGTCCATGTCACAGCTCATGTGTGGTCACATCACAGCATCATCCCGCTGCTGGATTTCTCCAGTCATTCCCAGTCCAGTGCCCTTTGCTGGGAGCTCATTCCTGGTGTGTCCTGCCTGAGGCAGAGCAGCCCCTGGAGCTGTCAGTCAGTCTGAGAGCATCACAAACTGTCACACATCAGAGACAAGCTCTAGTGCAGTATCCATTTGATATCCAAACAGGATTGAGTGTTCATAACCCTTCCCCCCAGGCTGTTTGATCCCCCTGCAGTGACTGTGTGCCTTTCCCCAGGCTGTTTGATCCCCCTGCAGTGACTGTGTGCCTTTCCCCAGGCTGTTTGATCCCCCTGCAGTGACTGTGACCCTTTCCCCAGGCTGTTTGATCCCCCTGCAGTGACTGTGACCCTTTCCCCAGGCTCTAGCCCAGGTGAAGGAGCTGTACTCGGAGCTGCAGGGCCGGCTGGGGCAGAGCCCAGCGCTGGGCGAGCAGGGCTCCAGGGTGCAGAGCATCGGCCGCAAGGCACAGGATCTGTTCGAGGAGACCATGGGCATCATGCTCAGGATGGAAAGTAAGGCTCTCACAGGCTCTGTACCCACTCAGGCACTGGGCAGGAGCTCTTGGGCTGCTGTGAGGGGAAGGAATGGCAAGGATGGTGGATTTGGGGCAGTGAGGGGTGTGCTTTGGGCTGGATCAGTGGTGATGTGCCAGGAAATTGAGTGGTGAAGGGTGCCAGGCTGCAGTGGCAGCGTGCTCCCTCCAACACTCAGTGCTGTTGTTAAACGTTCACACCCAATGGGGGCTGTTTTGGGGGGAGGACAGGGACTGCAGGGTGTTGGTGTTCTTGGCCCATCAGAGCTGTACAGGAGGGAGGTGCAGGCTCAGCCCAACCCCACCATGTAACCCTCTCATGCTGCCTTCTCTCCTCAGCGCTGGAGTCAGAAATTCAGGAAGGCAACAAGGCTCTGCTGTCACGGCTGTCACGGCTCTCGGGGCTGGAGGAGCAGGTGGGGAGGCTCAGGGACACCATCAAGAGGAAAGTCACCTACTACGAGAGCTGCTCCTGAGGAACTGCCTCCTCTGCACACTCAGACTGCTGCATTTTCAATTCATTCCCATTTTCCAGCTGGAGTTCTCCTGTGCCCAATATCCCTATTTTTAGCAAGTTAATGTTCCATGCCTTTGGAAAAAGCTGCACTGAACCGAAGGAGCAACCCCACAGAGTGGGTTGGACTGGCCAGAGCTGCCCAGTGGTTGGAGGAGAAAAGGGGAGAGACATCAGGCTCCCCTGGCAAATAAAAACATCCCCAGGTTGTTGTTTCCAGAGGGCTTTATAAACCAGGAAATTATTTTTTTCTTCTTTTAGCCAATTCAAGCTCTTTAAGCTGAATTTCACTGTTCAAATGAAAACCCTCCTGTGGGGTTCTTTTAATGTTTTTTATATCTGCTGTAGTTAATTCTTCAAACATGCCATGGCTTCAGTACTTCCCTCTGAGATCTTTCTTCAAATAACCAGATCAGAGAAATGGAGAATTTAATTTCCCTCTGTACAACACACCTACATTTATGCAAATTAGAGAAGCACAGGCCAGTAGTCAAAGGTGAAATAAGATGTCTTGTTTGATTTCCTGCCACAATCTGCTTATTTACCACAGAACATTTTGCCAGAAAAACACCAGCAGGAGCAGGTCTGGGATGCACAGGGCAAGCTTTAGGAGAGACTTAACAGATCATTTCCACATCAGATTTCTGTCAGTAACCAAGAGGCACTTTACAAAACAAAACTCAGCTTTATTAAGCAAGCATTCATTGTGCAATTACAGACTTGGAAGTGGAATTCAGACCTTGCTGTGTTACTGTCAGACACAGGGAGGTTTCTAGCAGGTTCTCTCTCCTGATGCAGCTGCAGTGAAAGCTGAACTCCAGGGGTGGAGAGGATGAGGATTGTAAAAACAACTGAGCCACGAGGAGTGAAGCTGTACGTGGCTTCGGTCTGTGGGGTGGGTGTTGTGCGTTTGTGCCTTGCCAAGTGAACAGCACACAGCAAACACGAGCGGGTAGCGCTGAGGGTGCCCTATGTTTATATACACTGGGTGTGCCAGCAGGAGCCTCACGCCTTCCCTCGCCTCCTCCTTGCTGCCATGATCCACAAACAGCCCCAGCTCACTGCAGGGTGATTCCTGGCACCAGCGTGCCCGTCCCCAGCCGGGCACTGCTCTGGAGAGCTGCCAAGGGCACGGCCCCTTTGCTGCTCGCTCTGGCTCTGAAGTGCAGAAAAGTAAAAGAGCCCTTCTGGTTCTGCAAGAGAGAGAATTGAGGGTGAGGGTTGGACTTTGTTCCGCTGCACTCTGCCTGCAGAAGGAGCTGCTAATGAGCAGCGGAGGGGGCGAGGGACAGCTTGGATCCTTTGTGGGCTCGGTTACAAAGGGCTCTACAGCACTGATTGGTGAACAGGGTCTTTCTGGAGTCTGTAATGGATCTAACTCGCGTTTGTCTCCTCTGTTCATCCTCTGTGCATCGCAGTCCTGTTCAAACAACCTCATCAGCACGGACGGGCACAGGACATGAGAGGAGGGAGCTCCCTCGATGGAGCTGTGAGAGCTGTGCCAGCAGGAGCTCACCTTTGGGATGTTCCTTAGAGCAGGATCTCAGCACAGCTTCTCGCTGCTCACACACCAAATGGTGCAAATGATCACAGCACTGAGCCAAGCTCTGCTCAGACAGGATGAAATTTGCATTATTTTACTCTGCTTTACAAAATGACCGTGTCCGTGCTCTGCTCACAGACATTTAAACCTGTCTGGGCCAAATGTGGGACAGAGACATCCTGCCTGTGCTGAGCCTTTGCTGTGGTCACAGCTGAGACTCAGCTGCACAGCCCTAATCCCTGCTGAGGGAGATGGTGGGATCAGTGTTTTCCCAATGAATAGCTTGAAATGCCAACCCGTGCTTGGCTTCCTCTCTCACGTTCCTGGGCAACCTTGTTGTGATGTAGCAGTTGGATTCAGAGTCACTGCACTGGCCCTGATGGAAGCTGAGAGATGAGTCATGGCTGGAGAGGGGGTTTGGTGAAAGGATTTTTGTGTTTGTGAAAAAACTGGGTTCATTTATTTCATGTGCAATCACTGTGCTATTTGTGCCTTTCCCTTTTGCCTGTCCTAATTGGATCAATTAAAAGCAGGCGGTGATTGGATTGTGGAGCACTCACCTCTGACAACGTGGCTGCATCCATCACATGATCAAACAAACTCCAGTTTGCCCAGTGCCACAGTGAGATGAGTGTTTACTGGTTTTCACTGGAACGAGAAGCTCTGACTTGAAATGACTGGATGGCAATGGGTGAAATGGAACAGAAAGAAGAGAAATAGCAATTATTGACAATCCTGCGAAGGAATTGAGTTATTAATGTGCAGAACATGAGCTGGGAGAGCAAAGCAGAGCTGGCAGGAGGGTGGGATCTGCTCCCTCAGCACCACCAGAGTCATTACAGCTTTAACCACTGGAAAACCAAGGTGCCCCAATCCATGGGGCACTGTGCCACCCAGCCTGGGCACCCTGCTCCCCTGGGCTGGGCACAGCTTCCAGCCAGCCAAAGCTTTGGCTCATTCCTCCCTTGCTGCCTCCACAGGGTGCCAGCATCCCCTTCCAGGCACGGCATTGCCACAGAGTTCATTGGGAATTATGACCTGGATACCTACTGGGATTTTGAAGGCTTTTTGAGCAGCACAGTCTCGGAGCAGCAGGACTTTGTCTTCTCTTGGGTCACACAGGAGGGGCTGCATCCACAGGAGCTCCTGCCCGGGGGGCTGTGGGTGTCCGGCAGGGCCAGGCTGCTGTCCCCAGGCTGGGGTCCCTCCTCGGGGGGGCTGTGGGTGTCCGGCAGGGCCAGGCTGCTGTCCCCAGGCTGGGGTCCCTCCTCGGGGGGGCTGTGGGTGTCTGACATCAGGCTGCTGTCCCGGGCTGGGGTCTCTTGGGGGGACTGGGCAGCCTTTCCTCCCTCGCTGCCTGTTCTGCTCCGGATGGGTGGGTGGGTTTGGGTGTCCCTGTGCCGTGTCTCTGCCATCTCTTGGTGTCCCCGTGGGGCTGCTGGGTCGGGGGGGCTCCGAGGTGTCTGTGACAGGGACAGCGCTCTCGGCTGCCCCGTGGCCGCTCATGTGCAGCTTCTTCATGTGGTGCACGACGGCCGCGGCGTTGAAGGCTTGCTGGGGGAGGAGAGAAAGGCTGTGGTGAGCAGCTGGGGATGGCAGGACAGGCTGTGTCCCCCAAGTGACATCGGGCAGGCTGTGCTCTCCAGGTGACACTGGACAGGGTGTCCCCCTCAGGTGACACTGGACAGGCTGTGCCCCAGGTGACACCGGACAGGCTGTGCTCCAGGTGACACTGGACAGGCTGTGCTCTCCAGGTGACACCGGACAGGCTGTGCCCCCAGGTGACACCAGGCACTGACTGTGTGGGGTGTGCACATTCCTGCCATCAACACCTCATTTTCCAACCAGTGATGCTTTTGGAGTTTACAGCTTCTCCCACCCCAGGGGAACAGCTGGAAAATCCCCCCTCCCCTCTGCTCTCCTGGCGAGGTCCCTGCAGCTCAGGGCTTGTGGTGAATCTCCCAGTTCTGTCTGCAGCAGGGAATATTGCTCCAGACACCCCATAGACTGGCAATCCCAGCCTGGAGGATGCAGGTTTGGGTGCTCAGCCAGCCAGCTGAAGCCCTGCTCATCGCTGGCTGACAGCGACTGGTGTTTCCTGCTGAAATGGCTCTGGGCTCCCGGCAGCAGCCACTTACCCTCCATTTGCTCTTTGCAAAGTTTTTCTGGATCTGAGCGCTGACAGATGGGTAGATGTCACGGTGAAGGGCTGTATTTCCATTAATCCTGCAGATGGGGAGAGAAGGAAACGGGCTCGGAGGCAGATGGCATTTGTAAGGCATTCCACATTCTGCAAGCACTGAACTGCTTTGTACGTTCAATCAGCAATAATTAAACCCAAAGGAAAAACAGCAACAAAATGGAACACAAACACACACTTCAAAGCCCGGGAAAGCTCTCCGGGTGGGATTTCTCCTCTGCCTCTGTTTGTGGAGGCAAATATGCACAAATTACATCTTTAATTATTCATGGTTTGCTTTCTTTGCACACCAGAAGGAGGCAGGTTGATGCGGGGGAGGCGGTGACGTTGGTGCTGGGGTGGGGGACACGGCTGTTCCCAGGGGACACAGAGACACTATGGAAGATCCCCAGGGCCACCCCATCCCATCCCCTCACCATGGGTGTCTCAGGGCTTCCTCACACGTGAACCTCACGCTTGGGTTCTTCTCCAGGAGGTGTCGGATGAAATCCTTGGCTGTTCAGGAAAGGGGGGAAAGCAGAGAGAAAAGGTTATTTCCTCCTCCTTCCCATGTGTGATCCTGACAAAACGTGGGAAATGGTGCTGGATGGACGTCCCAGAGGTCAGCCCTGAGGAGAAGGAGTTTGTATCACTGCGCCACGGGAGGTTTGGGCTGGACACTGAGAAAAATTCCATCCCTGGAAAAATTCCAAAGCCCCAGGCATTGGAAGGGACTGCCCAGGGTGGTGGTGGAGTCACCCTTCCTGGAAGTGCTCAAAAAATAAGTAGATGGCCCTTGGTGATGTGATTTTGTGGGATTCAGTCACATGCTGCACTTGCTCGTGGTCTTTTCCAACCTTAATGATTTTGTGATTAATCCAGTGAAAGGAGATTCTTAGAGATGCAAAAATATCAACTGGGGATGTACCAAACCTCACTGTTAGATTGTGTGAATTGGAGTTGAATTATTCATCTGAAAAATAACTCTAAAAGCCATGGAGTGTAAATTGAGCAGATTTAGAGGTTGCCCTGAAGAGCTCTTCCATCCCTGCCCTTTTTTTCCTTTGTTTTCTTGCAGGAAGGACTGTGATGTTTGTTACTAAGCCCCAGCACACCCCCTGCTAGCTTTGTTTGTTTGTGTGAAGGATTGATGTTTCAATAAGCTGAGAGGAGGCTGCCTGCACTCAGCTGTGCACAGGGGAGCTCCACCAGCAGGGACAGAACATGGGAAAAAAGGGAAAAACCCTGGAATTTCCCTTCTTTCAGAACCACAGAATGATTCGGGGTGCAAGGAGCCCTAAAGCTCATCCAGCCCCATCCCTATATGGGCAGGGACACCTTCCACTGTCCCAGGCTGCTCCCAGCCCTGTCCAGCCTGGCCTTGGACACTGCCAAGGGAAATCTAATCCTGCTCAGAGCTCAGTAATCATTTGTGAAAATCAGCTTTACATTAACAACAGCCTCAGCTGAGGGTGCTGTGTTCCAGGCAGGTTCCAAGCACCCCCCTCTCTGCCAGGGCAGCTTTGCTTTGGCACCATCACCCAGCACTGCAGAGCTGGGAACTCTGATCCTTCCCCCATTCCACATTCCCACCATTCCCCCATTCCCACCACTCCACATTCCCACCATTCCCAGTCTGGGGATCATTCCCAGCTGAGTCTCCAGCCCTCCCCATCCCCACTGAGGCGGCACAGTCTGTCCAGGGGCTTGGCAGCTTTGGGGTTTTTGGGATTTTGAGGTTCCCAAGGCCAGAGCTTTACCTGACTCAGAGATATCATCCCAGAAGGGAGACTCAAACTCGTAGTAGCCTTCCTTAATCTTTTCAAAGAGCTTGGACTCAGTTTCCTCATAGAAAGGAGGGTACCCACAGAGCCTGGAACAGATCACAGAGCGGGGGCTCTTCAGTGGCAGCTCCTGGACAGCCTTGAGGCCACACGAGTGAGGAGTGACAGTGCCACAGGGGCTGTTGTGCCACCACTCTGTCCCCTCTGCTCCGTGTGTCAGCAAAAAAAACTTCAAACTTCACGAGAGGACAAAGGCACAGCTGGTACCAAGAGGTGTGGGAGGGAAAGAAACAGAAAGTACCCGGGAAGATGAGATGGTATTTGTGGGCAACTGGAAAGAACAAAGCATAGGATGAGGCAGGAATTAGAGCAAATGCGATTCCTTTCATCGCCTCGGTTCCCCGCATGCCTTTAATTTCTGTGTTTGGGAGGAATTCAGGAATTTGGGAGCTCTGGCATCGCCCCCGCCGCTGCTGTGGCTGCCCAGAGCCGGGCACAGGGAGCCCGGGGGGATGTGCTGGGTACTCACAGGATGTAGGTGATGACCCCGATGGACCAGCAATCCACGGCTTTGCTGTACGGCTTCTGGGCCAGCACCTCGGGGGCTGCAAAACCAAAGGGATTCTGAGCAATAATCAATGACCCAACGCTGGGAAAAGCAGGAGCTTCAGCCAGTATCGGCCCCATTCCCTGATGGATTGGTCTGGGGTTTTGTATCTGCTTTACACCATTAAACAGAAAGAACCACAGACAATCTCTGCCTGCGTGCTGAGGTTTACCCAGTGAGCTGCATCCAGCCAATGCCGTCTGGTGGGAATTAAACAAACCCCATTGCATTAAAATATTTTTTATATTTTTTTTCAATCAATATATTGCCCTTGCAATCACCCTTTTCTTTGTATTTTTAAAACGTTGAGATTTTTCAGTCTCTACTCCTGTTTACGGGGTCTGTGCAGTGCATCTGTGAGCAGCACATTGTTATCACCACACTGATGTATTTTTCCCGTTTTTCAGGCAATGCCCTGTACCTGCACAATCTTTTCCAGGAGTCCCCCCAGTTCAGCCCGGTGCTCACCCACATATCCCGGAGTCCCACAGGCCGTGGACATGATCCCGTTCTGCTCCATCTTCGACAAGCCAAAATCCGTGATCATGATTTTGGAGTTCTCCTCGGGAGTCAGGTAAAGGAGATTCTCGGGCTGTGAACACGGGGTGGGGGTGGTCAGAGGGTGAAATTTGTGGTGGGGAAATGGCAGCAAAGAGCAGAAGGTGTTGGGGCACAGCGGGTGGAGCTGCCTGGGGATGGGGACGGGGACAGGGCTCACCTTCAGGTCCCGGTGAACAATCCCGTTCTCGTGGAGGTATTTCACAGCTGTCAGGACCTGGTGGATCACCAGGCTGGCGTCCTTCTCCGTGTAAACGCCCCGTTCCAAGATCCTGTCAAACAGCTCTCCCCCAGACACCCTGCAGAACGGGCAGCTTAGGCAGGAGAGGACTGGGAAAACCCTAAACAAAGCTAATTGTGCTTTTGTGTCAGGGCAGCAGCACCTTTTGGGAGGCTGAGGCCGAGGGGGATGCTCCTGGGTGCAGTTTCAGGCTGCACTGGGGGTTGCTGAGGAACCTGGGCAATTGGGGTGAGTTTGTGAGGCCAGTGCTGCCAGGACTGAGCTGCAGGGATCCAGCCCTGCTGAGTGGATTTAGGGTTTTTTCTAAATCTGCACTTCAGCAGCAGCAGCAGCCGGGTGCTCAGAGCACTTTCTCTGCTGCTGACACGGTGCCCATTCCATTTCTAGAAACCCTGCGTGGCACAGCTTTAATTAGAAATACTTCAGTCTGTGCCCTGCTAAACTGTGAGCAGCTCATTTGCATGAAGAGATCAAACCATGGTTTGGAAAGTTGCTGTTATTTTGAGGATGGGTCCGGGTTGTTCCAGGGACTCTGTGGGTGCTGAAATCCCACCCATAACCCTGCTCCATCCCCTGGGCCCCACACACACAGCTCTGCTGTACTCACAGCTGCATCACCAGGTAGAAATGGGTTGTGCTCTCATAAATGTCTTCCAAAGTCACGATGTTTTCGTGCTTTATTCTGTGAAGGGAAACGTGGCTCAGAAACAAACCCCAGCAAGGACAGAAGTGGCTGCTGAAGTGGAAAACTTGACTTTAAGCAGCAGAAAAAGCTCCCTGGGTGTTGTGGGGCTGTTCTCCCTGCCCTGCGTGGCACAGGGGGCACTGATGCCCATCCAAGGGGGGCACCAGACCCTTTATTTAACGTCCCTTTGCAGGGGTGTTCCTTGCACTCACTTTTTCAGCACTGCTATTTCATTCTCCAGGCTGCTGTCCCTGCTCAGAGGAGACTTCTTGATGCATTTCAGAGCAAAGAGTTTGCCGGTGCTTTTCTGCTTCACCAGGAAGACTTCGGAGAAGGCGCCTCTGCAGGGAGGGCAGAGGGTGAATTTCAGAGCTGGGAGGGATATACAGAGAGGGGAAATAACGAGAAAAAAACGCGGTGGTGACTCTGATTCCAAAGCTGGGACTGTACCCCCCAGCAGAGGATATTCAAGGGCAGGGTATGCAATATAAACAAAACCCCACAGATTTCTCTGTTCCTGGTGCACAGTCCCACCCAACATTCTTCTCCTCTGAAATGCAAAACAGCAGAGCCTCAGCTCGTGTTTAACTCAGCCCCTGATTGTTCTCCTTTGTGCTGCTGCTGTGTCCCCTCAGTGACAGTGACAGTGACAGTCCCGGGCAGGGCTCATCCCAGCAGCCAGGAGCAGGTATTTATAGGATTTATAGGATTTATAGGATTTCCAGTATTTATAACCTGCCTCAAGCCCCCAATCCTGTTAAAGGTTTGTCGTGGGGAGCTGAGCACGTGGCTCAGGGCAGTGACAGTGCACGCTGTGCCAGGTCAGTCCTCCCTGATCCTCAAAACAGACACAGATTCAGTGCTCTGAGTCTGCACAGCCTCACTATCTCTGGGCGACAGTCAACGAATTTTGGGTCCTGGGTCTTCATTTCAATCCTTCAGGGGGTGAAGAAATGCATGTAGAGGAAAAAAAAATCCCAAATTCTAATGCTAATTTTTCCTATTGAAGCAATAGTAGGAAATGAACAACCTACAAATCAGCTGCTGGGGCATCTGTTCTCCATCTCTGTCCCAAACAGTTTATAATAATTATGGCCCTTATTAAAAATGATGAATCAACAAGTGGGCTAGGAGAGAACAAAGCCTTTCCTAACCTCATTCCTTTGGTGAAAGGTGCTGGTGATTTAATTAATCTCTGAGGCTGAAAAGGCACAGAATTTGGAGTAACTGCTTCTTTGAATCTTTGTCGTGGGCTCGGAAGTCCCAGAAAATGACAGAACTTGCTGGTGGAGGTAATTCAATTCCTCCCCCACCACCTTGGGAATGTTTTGTTGTCTCACCCCCATGAACAGGCAAATTAAGCCGTTGAGGCACAGGGAAGGATTGTACAACTCCAACATCCTTGTTTTTGTTTCATTCCCCCACTGAGTCAGGGCTCCTGTGCTAAATTTACCAATTGTTATTGTGATTGCTGTGCCTGCGCCATCCCTGACCTTGCAGCAGTGAGAAAAAGCACTTTATCCAGAACTCCTGAGGGTTATGGGATGGAGGGAAGGGCAGAGGGATTTGGGGCTGTGCTGGGTGGGTTTGGTGCTGTTTGGGAAAATCAGAGCAGCAGCAGCAGCACCCCTGGGTGCCCCCTCCCATTCCTGGGGAGCTGTTCCTTTATTCCCCACATTCCCGTGGGATCCTGACCATGGCCAGGAGGGGCTGGAGCCGCTCTGGGGGTGCTCCTGCCCCGGGACAGACGGGGTACTCACGATCCCAGCGCCTCCATGAAGATGAAGGTTTTGCGGATGTTGCTGGTCTGCTTCTTCCAGGAGCTGCTGTCATCCTCTTCCTTGCGCCCCATCTCCTCCAGAGTGGAAGTGGGGAATGCTGTGAAAGGAGGAGAGGTGGCTCCTGTTTGTGGGAAGCCCAGGACACCCCAGGAAGAACGAGGATTAGAGCTGGCCCAGGTCTGGGAGATGGGAAATGTTCCACAAACCCCTCAGAACGTGAGATGAGATCAGGGCTGAGGAGTGCAGGAGCCTTGGAAGGGGAGAAAGGAACCTGGGAATGAGGGGAAAATTGGTAAAATAGTGACCCTGGGCAGTAGGGGCAGGGGGAGCATCCCTGGGAGTGGGGAATGTTCCTGGGAATGGGGAATGTTCCTGGGAATGGGGAAAATCCCTGGGAATGGGGAATGTTCCTGGGAACAGGGAATGTTCTTGGGAATGGGGAACATCCCTGGCAATGGGGAATGTTCTTGGGAATGGGGAATGTTCCTGGGAACTGGGAAAATCCCTGGGAATGGGGAACAGCCCAAGGAAGGGGGAAAATCCCTGGGAGTGGGGAATGTTCCTGGGAATGGGGCACAGCCCAGGGAAAGGGGAATGTTCTTGGGAATAGGGAACATCCCTGGGAATGGGGAAAATCTCTGGGAATGGGGAACATCCCTGGGAATGGGGAATGTTCCTGGGAATGGGGAATGTTCCTGGGAATGGGGAAATTCCCTGGGAATGGGGAACATCCCTAGGAATGGGGAATGTTCCTGGGAATGGGGAACATCCCTGGAATGGGGAACATCCCTGGGAATGGGGAAAATCTCCCTTCCCAGAGCAGGAACAGCTGCCCAAAGGCTCTGGGACACAGCTGAGCCTTCAGAGGACAAAGCAAAGCTTTCCTGGATATTATTTATCCGTTTGGAAAAGGCAGAGGTACCAAAGCAGAGAAAAAGCTGAAAGGTCTTTTTTCATGAGAGACAGCTTGGATATTGGATTCCTCCTGAACCTACTTTATCTCCTTAATTAGCATGTTTGCAGCGTTTTCAGCTCCTTGACACAATTTTTAAAGGTTAATTTAACATTATTGAAACCAAAATTGACTCGGTTGTAAACAGCTGAAGGCCTCAGTCCATCAAATCATCAAAGGCCTCGTGAACCTGCCCTTTATTTACCTCCTGGTTTCCGATGCCTATGTAACTCAGAGAAATCAGCTCCTCACAGAACCCACTGTTTAAAATCAGTGAAGGTCAAAAGTCCCACAAAAATGCTGATCCATCACTAGAAACCTTTCTGCCAATTATCCTGAGCCCCTCAATGATGCTTTCTTTGCAGTCATCTGCCCATCCCAAACCTACAGATCTGGGATGTCACAGAAAAAGGGAATTTTCCTGGCAGGGACACTCAGCTGGTGTGGCAGGTGAGTTTTTTCCACTGTCAGTGGTGTCAGGGCTGTGCTGGGAGCTGAGGGACAGGGAGCACTGAGAGCAGCTCTCCATCTCTCTCCCAGCTGCTGATAAAAACCAGACAGGAGGTGAAAAAAAGATAAAATCCAACTAGGTCAGCCTGGCCCTGGGGACAAGTGGCATTTTGGGCTCCTGTGCTGCGGCACATCCTGGTTGGGATCAGTTCCATGGGGACCCGAGGAACAGAGGGACAGAGGGCAGGGACAGAGAGCAGAGACAGAGACAGAGGCAGGGACAGAGGGACAGGGACAGAGGGACAGAGAGGAGGGACAGAGAGCAGGGACAGGGACAGAGGGACAGAGGGACAGAGGGCAGGGACAGAGGGATAGAGGGACAGAGGGACAGGGACAGAGGGACAGAGGGACACAGAGCAAGGACAGAGGGACAGAGGGCAGTAAAACCCTCCTGGGCTGGGCAGAGTGACCGTCCCCACCGTGGAGAGTGACCGTGCACTGATGGACACTCACTTCTGGGTGTTCAATGGGAATTTGGCCCTTCCAAGCCCCAGGATCAAATTTACCGAATCCTGGCTCATTCCAGCTCCATTCCTGGAGTATTGTGATGTTTAATTCCTGGTGAATTCAACATTTCCTCATTTTGCAGTGGGTTTTGCTCCCAGAGGGTGGTGGTTTGATGTTTTCTGCCATCTCCTGTGAATCATCTGCTCCTCTCCTGCTGTCACTCTGCAGTTGGTGCTGGGGACAGCCTGAGGAGCAGCTCTCACTCCCTACACGTGCATTCCATTTCCTGCTCTCTCAGTTTCTCTGTGCCATCACCAGCAAGTCATTTCCTGCCTCCCCTCGCCTCTCTGCGAGGAAGGGGAGTAAATGCTGCTATTCTGAGAGCAAAATAATGGAATGTTTGAGTTTCTGAATGGAAAGCTGCATATGGCAGGGGGTGGAAGGGAATGGGCTTTAGGGTCCCTTCCAACCCCAACCATCCTGTGATTCCATATGTGCCCAGGTGATGAGCACCTGCCCACTTTCCCCATCCTCCTCCGTGGTTTTTCCTCTTTTCCTGCAGGTAGAAGTGTTTGCCAGGGGTTGGTGCAGGACACAGCAGCCTTGGTCCAGCCACAATTACAGAACTTGGAGCGAATTCCCTGATTCTCTGGGTCACCTGTTGCATTTCACAGCAGCTGCTGCCAATGCAACGTTTGATGTTTTTGTTGTCTGTCTTTTGTTATTAATTCAGGCTCTGGTGCAACAATCACAGAATCCCAGAATGGTTTGGGTGGGATGGGGCCTCAAAGCCATCCATCCATCCATCCCAAAGCCATGGTAGGGACAGCTCCCACTGTCCCAGGCTGCTCCAAACCCCAATGTCCAGCCTGGTTTTGGGCATTTCCAGGGATCCAGGGGCAGCCACAGCTTCTCTGGGCACCCTGTGCCCTCTGCAGTCCCTCCTTTCCCACTCCTGGGTTTATGGATGAGAGAAACTCCCCACAGGGGTAAAACCATGGCAGACATTGGGCAAAACAGATTTGTGCTGGCGCTGGCAGCTTTTCCTGCCCTGGGCCGTGTCCCCTTTGTGCCTCCATCCCCTGCCAGCTCCATCCTCAGCCCCGGGTGCCTGTGGGCACATCCCAGCCTGGCACTGGGGTGAACACTTGAATTCCCATATTTTAGACCCAAACCAAGGGCTGTGCTGCCCTTCTGCCCCTTCATCCCCTGGCAGTGCCAGCACACCTGTGTGCTCAGGTTGCATAATGAGATTGAAAAGCTCATTAGTTAATGAAGGTGAGGACCTTTGGGGCTGGAAATGAAGTGCATTAAAGGGGCTTTAATTTGCTGAGCTTCTCTCTTGCCATCATAACAAATCCAGCAATATGCACGGCTTCAATCGAGTTTATATTGGAGATATAAAATAATAAACAGTTTTTGGGATTAATGTCTGATCTTTGGGGTCTCCTACAGCCTGCTCTGCTCTGTCTGCTCACAGAGTGCAAGGGATGCTTTCATGACCTTGCTTAAATATTTCCTGAGGAAATTTGTTCTGCTTCCATATCCCACAGCAACAAATGCATCTGCAGCCAGCCCCTGCTCCTGAATGGATGCACTGCATTAGCAGAATGATTGTAAGTCATGATTAATGCTCTCGTGACAAACTTCCATGTGCAGGGGGAGCAGACATGGGTTGCCTTTGGAATTAGAAGTTTATAGGGGGGAAAAAAAAGAGGATACAAATTCAAAGGGCTTTGATTTTTTCAAAAAGCACAGCAAAGCAAGCGAATCTGCATGTGAATGAATGGATGAATGAAGTGACAGGGCAGGCTCCGTGCTCAGGGACAAAAGAACAAGAAATTGAAACCACGAGCTCGCCATTAAAAACAAACCCACGTCAAAGCTCTCGCATTCCCCCCCAATGCCACCCATTCCAAAGCAACTTGGGGAACACTTGCAAAAAATCTCCATTTCACTGTAAATATCCCAGATTCCCTAAAATACTTTGGAAGTAAAATGTCAGAGACGGCTTTCTATGAAATTGCTAAATATAACACGAGTGCTGGAGGACACCACGGCAGAGAAGTCCTTCGGTATTTACCTGTTAGAGGATAAAATTCATTTGAAAGGAAAGCAGGTGAGCGGGGATCCCACTGCACGGAGCAGGAAAAGCAAATGGCTCGCAAGGAAAGAATAATTCCCTTACCCAAGTCAGCGCAGACAAAGCAACTCCTGTTGGCTGCTCCCGCTCAGCTGCGAGTCTGCGGGGATTAGAGCTGGCAAAGAGGAGGAGGAGAGGAGGAGGAGGAGATGGAGCCCCGAGGTGTGAGCAGGGAGTGAGCAGGAGCAGAATCCCAGTGATTCCTCCTGGCTGGGATGGAGCAGAATCCCAGTGATTCCTCCTGGCTGGGATGGAGCAGAATCCCAGTGATTCCTCCTGGCTGGGATGGAGCAGAATCCCAGTGATTCCTCCTGGCTGGGATGGAGCAGAATCCCAGTGATTCCTCCTGGCTGGGATGAAGCAGAATCCCAGAGATTCCTCCTGGCTGGGATGGAGCAGAATCCCAGTGATTCCTCCTGGCTGGGATGGAGCAGAATCCCAGTGATTCCTCCTGGCTGGGATGGAGCAGAATCCCAGTGATTCCTCCTGGCTGGGATGGAGCAGAATCCCAGTGATTCCTCCCGGCTGGGCTGTGCTGGACCCGCTCCGTGTGGCTGAAACATTCCAGGTGCAACGCAAACAGCTTTGCCTTCATCAAACAAATGACTCGGTGGGCTGAGAAACCGCCCCGTTTCCTTCGGGGCTGGGCAGGGCTGGGGGCTCCCAGCAGGATTTCCAGCATTGGGATGTGGAAATCATCCCTCAATGGGGATGCTCAGCATCCCTCAATGGCACAAACCCACCGAGAGCAATCACCCAGCACAGGTTGATCTCCATCCCCCGAATCCGGGGCTATTTTACCACACAATGGCTCCATTTTGACTTTCAAAAGCTCCCTGCTTGTGCCTGCTCAAGTACAGCACATATGAATAGAGGAAATATTAATAATTCTTTGAATCTTTTCTGTCGTGTGGGATTTTTAGAGCTGGCAATAACAACTTTAGTGGCTGCGTTCTCAGTTGATTTACACTGCCATCTAGAATAATGCACGGAAAAGGCCCACATCATTGTGAAGTTTAGTTTTATATCGGGAATAAATCAGCGCTGCAGCCCCTGGGGTGGTTCTGGAGGGGAGGTGGCTGTGATAAAGCTCTGGGTGCCCACGCCTCATCCTGCTCTCACAGAATTTGCTGTGAACGTGTCACAAATCCACAGAAAGAGCCCGACTGCAGCCTTTGGAGTAGGAAGAAATATTCTTGAAAAAAAGAAGGAGAGAAGAGCTCTTCAGCTGAAATATTCCCACATCGCCCAAGTTCAGAGCTTGGCCTTCAGAAATGCTCAGAGAAAAACACCAACAACCTGCAGGAGTGAGAGGGAAGAGCTCCCTGCAGTGTTTGTGTGCAGGAATCGATGGAGACGGTGGCTCCTGACCTTGCCTGATGGAAATCTGGGACAGCAGCGATTCAGTTCAGGGACTTGTGCTGAGCTCTCCGTGGGCTGGAGCTAAAATAGCAGCGCTTAGCCAAAGGCAGCGGGAGGCAGAGCAGAGCTGTGACACAGCAGGGTCAGGGGACAGGGACAGGGACAGAGCAGGGTCAGGGGACAGGGACAGGGACAGAG
>CM019217.1:2417526-2447436 GCA_009741485.1 Malurus cyaneus samueli | reverse complement strand
GGGTTTTGGGGTGACAGAGGACAGGGGTGCGGTGTAGGAGGGCTCAGGGTTGGGGACTTGAGGACGTCAGGATGGGGACCATGGGAGACATGGGGACATGGGAGACATGGGGACATGGGGACACAGGAGTTTGGTCATGGAATGTGGGGACATGGGGATTGAGGGGTATGGGCGGTGTGGGCGCCCACAGGACCATGGTGATGGGGACACGGGACATCAGGATGGTGGACATAGGAGACATGGGGACATGGGCAGCAGGGATGACGCCACACGAGCACCTACCCCTCCCACTCCTCCAACCCGCGAAATTGGGGAACAGGAATTTGGGGTCACAGAAATATAGGGTACAAGTGAGTGGGAGTATCGGGGTGTGGGTGCCACAGGGACATGGGAACTGGGGGACACGGGGGACATTGGTGATGGACCCATAGGGGCATGGGATGTGGGTACCACAGGAACACGGCGATGGGGGACATGGGGACACAGGAATTGGGGTCATGGGAATGCGGGGGACATGGGGAGGGGCTTGATGGTGTGTGCGGTGCCACACGGGACATGGTGATGGGGGAACTACGGGGACATGGAGATGTGGGGGACTGGGGAATGTGGGAGGACACAGAATGCGGGGGACACAGTGACATAGGAGGCGTCGGACACAGGACATGCGAATGTGGGGGACACAGGAATGTGGGGACACGGGGATATGGGAACACAGGGGACATGGAAACGTGATTGACACAGGAATGGGGGATCACAGGACATGAGAACAGGGCGACCGGAAGATCATAATTTCGGGGAACACAGGGAATGGGAACATGGGGACACGGGAATGCGGGGACACAGGACATGGAACATGGGGGACACGGGAATGTGGGGACACAGGACATGGGAACATGGGGGACACGGGAATGCGGGGACACAGGGACATGGGAACATGGGGGACACGGGAATGCGGGGACACAACAACACAGGGATGGCGGAGAATGTGGCCGCAGGTGTCACGGCCACCCCGGGGCCACCTCCTGACGTGTCCCCACCTCGTCCCTCAGGGGGTCCCTACGGGGCCGTGGGGGTGGACCTGGCCTTCGAGAAGCTGCTGTGCCACATCTTCGGCGACGATTTCATCGCCACCTTCAAGGCGCGGCGTCCGGCGGCCTGGGTGGACCTGAGCATCGCCTTCGAGGCGCGGAAACGCGCGGCCGCCCCGAGCCGCTGCAGCCCCCTCAACGTGTCCCTGCCCTTCTCCTTCATCGACTTCTACCGCAAGCACCGCGGGCACAACGTGGAGACCGCGCTGCGCAAGAGCAAGTGAGCCGGGGACAGCGCGGGGACAGCGCGGGGACAGCGCGGGGTGCGGGGACAGCGTGGGGACAACATCTGGGGACACCACGGGGTGCAGGGACAGCGTGTGGGGACACTGCGGGGGTGCAGAGGCACCAGCCCGGGGAACAGCGCGGGGTGCGGGGACAGCGTCGGGGACAACATCTGGGGACACACGGGTGCAGGAGACAGCGTGTGGGACACTGCGGGGGTGCAGAGGCACAGCCGGGACATCGCGGGGGTGCGGGACAGCCGTGCGCGGGACATTTGTGGCGTGTCAAGAGACAGCACGAGGGGACACTGCGGGGGGCGGGACACCGCGGGGGCGCAGGGACAGTATTGCGGGACACCGCGGGGACACCGTGCGGGGATGGCGCGGGACGCCGGGAACACCGTGGAAGCGCATGAACATTTGTCCGCGGGACATCGCGGGGTGCGGGACACCGGGACACAGCAGGGTGGGGACACCTGCGGGGACATTGGCAGGGAGTGGGACACCGTGCTGGAACGCCGCGGGGGTGCGGGGACACCATCCGGAGACATCACGGGGGTGCGGGGACACAGCGGGAGCGCGGGGACAGCATGCGGGGACACCACGGGGACGCGGGGACACGGAGGGAGCAGCGTTGGAGAGAGGGCAAGAGAAGGGGATGGGGTTGCTATTTTGATGGTGACAATTCTGTCTTAATATCGGTTTTTTTTTATGGTGTGGATTCTTGGAGGGGCAGAGGGACAGGGAAAGAGCAGGCGGGACGCCCTGGTGACACCCGGGTCCCCTGGCTGTCGCCAGTGTCAACCTGGTGAAGTGGTCGTCGCAAGGGATGCTGCGGATGTCGCCTGAGGCCATGAACGAACTGTTCCAGCCCACCATCGGCCACATCATCCAGCACATCGGTGCGACATGGCGACAGCCCTGGGACACCCCTGGCCCCTTCCTGGGGACATCCCCGGAGCCCTGGGCACCCCCGCACGGGGACATCTCTGTCCCTGGTCCCTGTCCCCATAAGCCCCCCATACTGGGACTTGTCCCATTTGCCTGAGAGATCCCCCCATCCCCGGGACAACCCCACAGCCTGGGAGCTGCCTGTCCCTAAGAACACTTTGACCCTGAAACCCCCTTGTCACCGCGACCCCCTCTTGTCCCTGGGACCCCCTTTGTCCCTGGGATCACCCCTGTCCCTATGAATCCCCATCCTTGAGACCCATCCCCACGTGCCCCAGAGATCAACCCATTCCTGGAAAGAATCCCACATTCCTAAAGTTCCCCTTGTCCCTGGAACCCCATTCCATCCCTGGAACTGCATCCATCCCTGGGACCCCCTTGTCCCTGTAGCCCCACTTATCCTTGGACCCCACCCTGTCCCTGGGACCCCCTTTGTTCCTGGAGCCAACCCTGTCCCTATGAGTCCCCTATATTTGAGATCATCCCCAGACCCAAGAGATCCCCCCATTCCTGGGAGAATCCCACACCCCTGAAATCCCCCTGGTCCCTGGGATCACCCCTTGTCCCTGGAACCCAAACTACATTTTTCCTTGGATCCTTTTTCCTCGAAACCTCTCTTTTTTCCATGGAAAATCCCCTTGGAATCCCCTTTTTCCTTGGAACCCCACTTTGTCCCTGAGACCCTCCCTGTCCCTGGAACCTCCCCTTATCCTTGGACCCCACCCTGTCCCCAGGACACCCTTTGTCCCCTGGGATCACCTTGTCCATGGAATCCCCCTTGTCCCTGGGACCCCATTCCATCCTGAACTGCTTCTGAGGCGGCGACCCCATTCCTGGATTCCCTCATCCCTGGCACCCCATAGCCCTACCCCATCACCCCACCTGATTTCAAAACCCCCTTTTTTTTATCCCACTTTTTAATCCCCTTCTTTAATCCACTTTTTAAATCCCCTTTTTATTCCCACTTTTTTAATCCCCCTTTTAATCCCACTTTTTAAATCCCCCTTTTTATTCCCACTTTTATCCCCCTTTTTATTCCCACTTTTTTATCCCTTATCCCCTTTCCATCCCCCTTTCATCCCCTTTTATCCCCACTTTTTTTATCCCCCTTTTTCCATCCCCTTTTTTATCCCCCTTTTTTATCCCCTTTTCCACCCCCTTTATCCCCCTTTTAATCCCCCTTTTCATCCCCCTTTCTATCCCCTTCCTCAGCGCCCTCCTGCAGCATAGCCACGAGGTGCACGGCATCAAGTTCCTGTTCCTGGTGGGCGGCTTTGCCGAGTCGGCCATGCTGCAGCGGGCGGTGCAGGCCGCCTTCGGCCACCGCTGCCGTGTCATCGTCCCGCAGGACGTGGGGCTGACCATCCTCAAGGGGGCCCTGCTCTTCGGCCTGGACCCCGGTGTGGTGCGGGTGCGCCGCTCGCCGCTCACCTACGGCGTGGGCGTCCTCAATAAGTTCGTGGAGGGCAAGCACCCGCGGGAGAAGCTGCTGGTCAAGGAAGGCAAGAACTGGTGCACCGACATCTTTGAGAAGTTCGTGGCCGTGGACCAGTCGGTGGCTTTGGGCGAGGTGGTCCAGCGGAGTTACTGCCCGGCCCGGCCCGGCCAGCGCCGGACCATCATCAACATCTACTGCAGCGACACGGATGACGTGGTGTACATCACCGACCCCGGCGTCAGGAAGTGCGGCACCATCAGCCTGGAGCTGGGGGACGGTGGTGACGCCGGGGACGCGGGGACGGCGCGGGGACGGCGCGAGATCCGCGCCAGCATGCAGTTCGGGGACACCGAGATCAAGGTGACGGCGCTGGACACGCGCACCATGCGCAGCGTCAGGGCCACCATCGACTTCCTGTCCAACTGAGGGTTCTGGAGTTGTGGGGACAGCCCCGGGAGGTGCCACCATGGCCTTCCTGTCACACTGAGGGTCCTTGTCATTTGTGGGGGACACCTCAGGAGCCTGCCATTATCGACTTCCTGTCCAACTGAGGCTTCTGGAGTTGTGGGGACAACCCCGGGAGGTGCCACCATGGCCTTCCTGTCAAACTGAGGGTCCTTGTCATTTTGGGGACACCCTCAGGACCTGCCATCATCGACTTCCTGTCACATTGAGGGTCCTTGTCATTTTGGGGACAACCCTGGGAGGTGCCACCATGGACTTCCTGTCAAACTGAGACCCTACTGGAGATGGCACCATTGACTTCCTGTCCAACTGAGGGTTTTGTCATTGTGGGGACAACTCCAGGAGATGCCACCATGGACTTCCTGTCACACTGACACCTTCCTGGAGGTGCCACCATCAACTTCCTGTGCAAACAAAGGGCCCTGGCATTGTGGGGACAACCCTGTGAGATGCCACCACTGAATTCCCATCCAACCAAGACCCTCCCTCATCATGGGGACCTTTGGGACCTGTCACCATGGCCTTCCTGTCACACTGAGAGACCCTGGCATTGTGGGGACACCCCCGGGACCTGTCACCATGGCCATCCTGTCACACTGACCCTGGCATTGTGGGGACACCCCCGGGACCTGTCACCATGGCCTTCCTGTCACACTGAGACCTTCCTGGAGGTGCCACCATTAGCTTCTTGTCCAAATGAAGGACCCTGGCATTGTGGGGACATCCGCAGGAAATGCCACCATTTACTTCCTGTCCAACTGACATTGGGGCCACCATTGTGGAGACCACCAAGAGATGACACCACTGACTTCTGGTCACACTGAGACCACCCAGGAAGTGCCACCATCGACTTCCTGTCCAACCAAGAGACCTGGGAGATGCCACCACCCAAAACTGAGCCCCCCCCCCACCTGGACCACCCCCCCCTGCCCCCCTTTAACTGGATTTACCCATAAAACCCTCCCCCCAGGCCCATCGGGATTTTTGGGATCATCCACGGAACCCCTGGGTGGGTTTTTGGAGGGGACATGGGCTCCACCCCTTTCCTGGTTGGGATTGCCCTCCTCCCATTGATCTCCCTTCCTTCCCCTGGATTTCCTTTCCTCATTAATGGATTTCCTTTCCTTCCCAGTGGATTTGCTTCCTTCCCAATGGGATTTCCTCCTTCTCAATGGGATTTCCGTCCTCTTCAGTGGGATTTCCATCCTCCCCAGTGGGATTTTCTCCTCCCCAGTGGGATTTCCTTGCTCCCCAGTGGGATTTCCTCATCCCTATGGATTTCTTTCCCTCCCCAATGGGATTTTCTTTCCTCCCCAATGGGATTTCTTTCCCTCCCCACTGGGATTTCGTTCCTCCCCACTGGGATTTCGTTCCTCCCCACTGGGATTTCCTGCTTCCCAGTGTTATTTCCTTCCTCCTTCCCACTGGATTTCCTTCAAAACACACGCTTACTCTCCAGTGAAATTTCCTTTCTCCCCTGTGGGATTTCGTCCTTCCACAGTGGGGATTTTGGTACTTTAACCCCCCCTCAGGATGTAAGTATCTTTATATTTTATACATTATAATATATATATAGGCACATAAAACTTCCTGAAACTGCTCCTGGTCCTGGTACCACGAGGAGAAAAAAACGTAAAAAGGGGGGAAAATGAGAAAAACGGGGAAAAACAAACCGAGAAAAACAGGGAAAAACAAACAGAGAAAAACAGGGAAAAACAAACCAAGAAAAACAGGGAAAACCCAAGAAAAACGGGAAAAAAACCCCGAAAAAGAGGCGCTGGCAGCAACACGAGGACACGGCCGGGGACATGGCCCCAAACCCAGAGCCACGGGGGACTCCCCGCTCCCGTCCCACATTCCACAGGCAAAACTCCCTCCCCAGCGAGGGAAAAATCCCACCCCAAGAGGCACAATTCCCCCAAAACCCCCCCCGGGGCCACGGGGCGAGGGCGAAGCAGCGGCAGCAGCAGCAAGCAGGGTCCCCCGGCCCCGCTTTGGGGACCGTCCCGCGCTTTGGGGACCCCGGTGGGGACCTTTGGGACCCCCGGGGCGGGGTTTGGGGTCAGTCGAAGCCGTGCCAGTCGCTCTGCTCCGAGTCGTACTCCAGCTCGGCTCCCACGCAGCGCACCCCGTCCAGGAGCATCGGCGTGCCGTGGTGGCGGTCTGGGGACAGCGGGGGACACTGTCCCTTTAGAGGAGGAGGGGGGCAACGTCCCTTTTTTGGGGGGGTTTTGAGGGTTTTAGGGGATTTTGGGGCTCTCAGGGGTTTGTCCATCCCCGTGGTGTTTGGCCTGGGTGAGGGATGTGTTGTCCCTTGTTGCGGTGTCACCGCTGCGATCACGGCCCAGGGGTGGGTGGTGACAGGTGACAACCCCGGGGTGCTGAGGGATAGGGTGGCGCTGGGATATATTGGGTGGGGGACCAAGGGGGACTGGGGTTTATAGGAGGGGAGGGGGGGGAGAAACGGAATCCCGGGGATGGAAGGGGTCTCAGGATTGGGGGCAGGCAGGAGAATTGGGAGTCCCAGCGGTTGAGGGGGGGTCTCAGGGATTGGGCATCCCAGGGATTGGGATCCCAGGGATTGGGGGTGGGTCTCAGGGATTGGGAAGTGTCTCAGGATTACAGGGGTCCAAGTGATTGGGGGGGTTCCCAGGGATTGGGATCCTAGGGATTGGGGGGTGTCTCCAGGATTGGGATCCCAGGGATTGGGGGGGTCTCAGGGATTTGGGATCCCAGGAATGAGGAATCCCAGGGATTGGGGTCTCCCATGGACAGGAGTCCCAGACAGGCACAGGAACCCCGGGAACATTGGGGTCATCCCCCAAACCCTCCCTTCCCAGGGGCCTCCTCAGCCCCAGAACTGGTGAATTTTTGGGATGAAATCCCCCGTTTTGGGCAATTCCTCAGCAGTGCCCGGTTACTGGGACATGGCTGTGGCCAAACTGGGACAACTGGGGAGGGGACAGGGAGGGGACAGCGAGGGACCCTTACCCATGACCCGGGCCTGCACCGTGACCTTGACGTGTCCAGGGCCGTGTCCGGCCAGGAGCAGCTCCTCCTTCAGCACCCCCTCCCTGTGCGCCGTGTACTCGCAACGCACGCTGTGCCCTGGGAACGGGACAACGGGAATGGGAACGGGGACACGGAATGGGAACGGGACAGGAAATGGGAATAAAAGGAAAGGGGACGTGGGAATGCGAACGGGGGACCACGGATGGGAACAGGGACAGTGGGAAATTGGGAACGGGGACATGGAATGGGAACGGGACAGTGGAAATGGGAACGGGGACATGGAATGGGAACGGGACAACGGGAATGGGAACGGGACAACGGGAATGGGAACGGGGACATGGAATGGGAACAGGACAGTGGGAATGGGAACGGGGACACGGAACGGGAACAGGACACGGGAAATGGACGGGGGACAATTGGATGGGGACAGGCATTGGATGGAATGGGACAGTCGGAATGGGAACGAGGACATGGAATGGAACGGACCAAGGAATGGAACGGGGACATGGAATGGGAATGGGACACGGGGTGGGAACAGGAACAGGACATGGGAAGGGTCAGCGGGAATGGGAATGGGGACACGGAATGGGAACGGGACACGGGGTGGGTCAGCGGGAAACGGGTGGGAAAGGGGGCACGGAATGGAATGGCAACAAGGTGGGTCGTTGGAATGGAATGGGAAAGGGGACACGGAATGGGAATGGCACAAGGGGTGGGTCAGTGGGAATGGGACACAGGGTAGGTCAGCAGGAATGGGAATGGGGAAACGGAATGGGAATGGGACACGGGCGGGTCAGTGGGAAAGGGAATGGGACACAGAACAGGAACAGGGCACGGAACGGGTGAGCGGGAATGGGAATGGGGACGTGGAGCATTCCCGGGAACTGCTGCTGCGGCCCTGCCTGTCCCCTGCCTGTCCCCCCCACAACGTCCCCATTCCCCCAGAGCTCTCGGGTCCCCCACAGCTCTTCACTCTGTTCTGGCATAATCCCGGCCCCAATCCCAATCCCAACCCCGAACCATGGCCTCAATCCCAATCCCATCCCCGATCCTGGCCCCGATCCCATCCCTGATCCCAACCCCGATCCTGCCCCTGATCCCAATCCCGATCCTGGCCCCGATCCGCTGTCCCTGTCCCCTGTCCTTCCTCAGGGTCCGGATCCCCCTCACCCATAAAAACCCCACAGGAAGGGAAAATCCCAACAACAACAAACACAAAGTAATGAAATTGGGGGACATGGGTGTCCCCGAGAGCTGGGAACTGTCACCTCCCCGGGACCCTGAGGTGACACCTGGGTGTGGCCCTTTGGGGATGGGGACACCGGGGACAAGGAAGGGACACGGACGGTACCTTCAGGCAGGGAGGTGACGTTGGTGACGCGCAGGTTGGGGTTGGGGACAGGGAGGGGACACACGTCCTTGCCCAGCCGGGACACGGGGGGCAGCACGAAGGTGATCTCGTACTTGTGTAGGATCTTCAGGAACCCCACCTGGAAAACGGGACACGGGGACAGTGACACCGCAGAGGGTTATACTGAGTGGAGATAAGGTACGCACCTGCGCGGGATATCCTCCTAGGATAAGTTGCTCGAGCTACTTTGGAGTCACCGCGGGTCTTCGCACCTGCCGAGCGCGGAAAAGGCTGACTATGCTGGTTTGTGTCTCGCGCTCCGAACGACCGACGGCATGTTCTGTGAGGGCGAGCTCGCCGTCTGAGTGATGTGTTGCAGCACTGGTATAATTCCGAGTAGGGGTGAGAAGACAGCTGCGCTAAAGCGGCTGTACGACTGCAGTATGATGGGTGCATGTGCGCAGAATTAGCGGCTGGGGAAATTGGTCACCGATGGAAGGGCTATCAACTCGCTCGACTTGTCCGCGGGGCTCGAGTACGACCAGGAATTTTTCGCAGCGAGAGGAATTCCCATCATTCGGTTCACTGAGATTTGGGGTCGAACACAGCGGAAACTAGAAGGGTCGCACTTTTGCCATGCGGGGGATTTCGGCTGACACTGACAGATTAGAGTTTCCCTAGGTATATGACATTCCGTGGAGGTCGGAGACAATTGGCTGAGTATGGCACCGTATCGATATCTCACTGGAGGGAAGTCGACACATGTGAGTATGACACTCTCTTGCCTGGGAGTGAGATGATCACCCGCTTGGAGTGATGTATAATTGGCTACAGATAGGTTCTTGTATGACTACTCTGTCGGGGACAGTTATTTCACCGCCGATTGGTGCATTTGTGACCCGTTGAGAGGTGTATCCCTGTATTTCCTGGAATTGATTATTGTCCACTGTTTCCGCTGCGTGATCATGGTTTGATTCACCCCTGTGGATGTTATGTTTTAATTATCTGGTTATTCTAAATATCTGTGTAGTTTTCCTGGAATCACCGTCAGATTCCAAGTTAGGATGTCCCATGAAGAGTGGCTGGAACATCTCTCGCGGAGGGTTAGCATTTTCGCGACTAAACTTGGTTTCCCTCGTCTCGGTGATATTACGGTCGTACAACTTTCGTTCAGATGGCAAGGAATCCCCCAGGGATTATATTTGGGTGTAGCACCGTCGAGATTTCCCACGCGCCTCCAGGTGCGGTGTGATCCACCGACACAGGAGTGACACCATGATAGAGCGCCGGTGACGAGCTCTCTTGCGTGAGGGTCCCTGTCCCCAAGGTGACACACGGCGATCGCAGCGAATGGACACATAGCAGAGAAGGCCTGTGATCGAGCTGCTCGGCAGCGGGTGACACCGCCGCTCCACAGTGCACCCGGTGGTGCCTGCCGTTGACGACCGTTTATGGTCCACCGTTGTGGTTATACCCCGCGCGGTACCGCAGCACAGACAGCGTGAGTGACATCCCACTAGATACCCGATGGGCGGTGATCACTGTTAGGAGCGGTGCCCCACAGTGTCAGGCCCGGTGACACCTCCACAGTTTATTTTGTAGGGGTCACTGTCACCCTCTTCTGGGTGTGATCCGCCACACCGGAGGCTGTCCGTGCATGGTGGAATCGCGTCACGCGCATACAACCGCGGTGACACCAACGGAGAGGGTGGGTACACGTCTGCCTGCCGAAGCGGTGACACCACGGCTCCGGTGCCATTGTCACCTTCCTTGGGGACAGGGACAGCAGAGAGGCCCCGGGAAGGTGGGGACAGCACCTGGAGGGTGGGAATTGCATCCCAAATATTAAATCCTGGGGGATTTTGCCCTAAGAAATTAGGGAATAACAGAGAGGCAACCAAAGGAAAATTATGGGAAATTAGGGAATAAGGGAATAATCCAGGAAATAAACAGAATAATTTAAGAAATAACCAGGATAATTTTAAAAATAATAGGAATAATTCAGAGGATGACAAGAATAATTTAGGAAATACAGGGAATAATTTAGGAAATGACAGGAATAATTTAGGAAATAATAGGAATAACATAGGAAATAATGGGAATAATTCAAGAATAATGGGATAATTTTAGGAAAATGACTGGGGAACTCTCTCCAGGAAATATAGGGATAATTTAGGAAATCAGGAAAAGGTGATAGTTTGCCCAGAAGTGGGAAAATTGAGGGGATTTTTTTTTGGGAAAAATTCTGGGAATACCGGAGTCACGTGAGTGGGGAGAAGTTTCCCAGCCATTCCCAAACAAGGCAGGAGCGCCTCTTCCCCATGGAATTTATCCCGTGACAAAAACCAGAGCCAGCCCTCCAGAGCGCTGGGAAAAAAAAACCATTTTTGGGAAGGAAACCAGAACTGGAAATTATCCCTGAGGGAGAATCTGGGGGGTGGAATTCCCAAATCCCCCCCGTGGGCTGGGATCATCCCAAACAGCTGGAAAAGGATCCGAGAAAGGAGGGATCTAAAGGGGGGACCATGAAGGGGATCCTAAAGGGGGATCTTGAAGGGATCCTAAAGGTGGATTGTAAAGGGGATCCTAAAGGGATCCTAAAGGGGATCCTAAAGGGGAATCCAAAGGGGGATTCCTAAGGGGGCATCCTAAAAGGGGGATCCTAAAGGGCATCCTAAAGGGGGATCCTAAAGGGGATCCTAAAGTGGGGATAGGTTAAAGGGGTGTAAAGGGGATCCTAAAGGGCTCTTGGGACAAGGGGTTTGGATAAAGGGTGGAGGGACAGGACCCACAGGGAATGATCCCCTGGGAAAGGGGAGCTTGGCTGGGATCGTTGGCAAAGGAATTCCTGCCTGGAGGGTGCGAGGGGCTGGGCTGGAATTGCCAGATTCGCCCCGGATCCCCAGGAGCATCCGAGGAACCAGGATGAGCTCCAACCCCTCTCCCCCCACCCCAAATCCCAGGATTTATCCTTTTAAAACCCCAGAAAAACACTCAGGACCGGCCCTATAGGAAAAAAAACAAAACAAAACAAACAAACCCCAGGATCTCCTTTTCCCGGGCTCGTCCCAACCCCGCCGATGTCACCGCGTCCCCGTGGGTGGCACTGCCACCCCCCTCCCTGGTCCCCACGGTCACGTGAAGATGGCTGGCCGCCCCCGGAGCGCCGGATTTGGGATTTGGGATGGGATTCCGGCCTCCCGCGCTCGCCACGCGGCTCTGACTCAGCGGCACAGGTGTCGCGCGTTGGTGGCACCGCAGGTGTCCCCTCCGCTGTCACCGCCCCCGCGCGGAGCCGCCGCGGCAAAAAGGGGCCGAGGGGACAAAGCCGCGTGTCCCCCGTGTGGCCGCGGTGTCACCCAAAGGTGGCGCTGGGTTTGGGGACAAACGGGACAACGCGGAGGTGGCGCCTTCAGGAGCAGCCCTGGGGAAGGACCCGGGATTTTGGGCCGGGAACGCGGCGAATTGGGGAATTTGGGGGAGTCGGGAGCCACCCCGGGTCCCTCCGTTGTCCCCGTTGTCCCCCGTTGTCCCCTTGTCCCCACCTTGACCAGGAAGTGGCCGTCCTTGTCCTGTGTCACCATCACGGCCGAGTCGTGCAGACTGCTCTTGAAGTGGAACGTGGTCCCTCCTGGGGGTGGCCCTGTGTCCCCTCCCGGGGGTGGCCCCGGGTCCCCTCGGGGGCGAAGCGCACTCCTGGTCCCTTAGGCCTTGCCGCCTGCGGGTGACAAAGCCCCGGTCACAGCCGTGTCCCCGAGGGGGGTGGTGGCACGAGGAGGGGCTTCCCTGTCCCTTCACCCGGGACACAGGGACACGGGGTGTGGATGGCAGGGGACAAGAAGTGCCACCAGCCCATGTTTAGAGTGTCCCCAAGTGTCCCTGAGGGTCCCCAAGTGTCCCTGAGGGTCCCCAAATTGTCCCCAGGCTCGGCAGACCCCGCTCCCTCCTGTGACATCCTCAGGACAAGTGACACGGGCTGGGGACGCAGGGGACGGTGCAGAGGACCCTGGGGTGGAATGCACCAGCCCCTGTCCAGAGGGTCCCCAAGTGTCCCTGAGGGTCCCCAAAGGTCCCTAAGTGTCCCCAAATTGTCCCCAGGCTCTTCAGACCCTGCTCCCTCCTGTGACATCCTCAGGACAAGTGACAGGGATTGGGGACACAGGGACACAGGGGATGGGTGGCAGAGGACACCTGAGGGTGGAAATGCCACCAGCCCCTGTCCAGAGGGTCCCCAAGTGTCCCTGAGTGTCCCCAAATTGTCCCCAAGCTCGCCAGACCCCGCTCCCTCCCCGGGCGAGCGACGGTGCCACACGCAGGTGCCGCGGGGAGGCGACACGGCGGTGACACGGCGGCGACACGGCGGCGACACGGCGGTGACAAGGCCAGCGGGGCTGTCACCAGCTCGGGGACAGCGCTGTCCCCGCGCGGGCCCGGATCCCGTGGGATTTTCCACGCGCGCCGCTTCCATGGAGAATCCGCCCCTTCCTCCCCCTCCCGCCCGCCGGGCCCCGCGCGCAGCTGGCAGCGCATTGTCACCATCACTGCCACCACATTGTCGCCTCCCCTGCCGCCCCGAGAAAAGGCTCTTTGTGCCGGGAACGCCGGCAATTAACGAGCCGGCAATTAGCGAACAGCCGTTAATGAACCGCGCGTCAGGGTCCCGCCATTGTTCGGCCCCAAATCGCGGCCGGAGCGGGGACAGAGAGGGGACAGAGAGAGGGGACAGAGAGAGGGGACAGAGAGGGGACAGTCCGGGGAGACTCGCGGGGGCACCGCGGCGATCGCAAAAGAACCGCGCGGATCCCAAATCCCGATCCCGTATCCGATCCCCCATCCTGATCCCCCATCCCGATCCCATATCCCAAATCCTGATCCTGATCCCATATCCCGATCCGAATCCCGTATCCCGATCCCGCATCCCGATTCCACATCCCGATCCCACATCCTGATCTCGTATCCCGATCCCAGATCCTAAATCCAGATCCCACATCCCGATCCTGAATCCGGTATCCCGATCCCATATCCTAATCCTGTATCCTGATCCCAAATCCCGATCCCCCATCCCGATCCTGTATCCCAATTCTGATCCCGATCCCTGATCCCGATCCCCATCCCGACCCCACATCCTAATACCAAATCCTGATCCCGTATCCCAATCCTGTATCCTGATCCTGAATCCCAATCCCGATCCCCCATCCCGCTGGTAATGGGGTTGGGGTGGCGCACCCCGGTGACATCGGGCGGCCTCAGCATGTCCCTGTCCCTGCTGGGGATTTATGGGATCAGGACATCCCTGAATCTGGGATTTATGGGATCAGAAAATGCCCTGGATCTGGTACTTATAGGATTAGGATATTCCCCTGGATCCCGGATTTATGGGATTAGGATATCCCCTGGATCTGGGATTTATGAGATGGGGATATTGCCCTGGAGCTGGGATTTATGGGATCAGGATATTGCCCTGGAGCTGGGATTTATGGGATCACAGAATCCCCTAGATCCAGGATTTATGGGATCAGGATATTCCCCTGTATCTTGGTTTTATGGGACTGGGACCAGTGGGAGCCTTGGGGTCACCCCGTCCCCTCCCAGATGTCCCCGACCCTTTATCCCGGGAATGGGGCGGCTCCTGGGGCTCTCCCAGCCCCAATCCCACCGGGAAGGAGCCGCCCCCATCCCCATTCCCACGGGGATTCCCAGAGCGCAATGGAGCCGCGATCCCACAAAGATCCCTTCGGGTTTGTCTCACCCCAAAGCCCCTCTTGGGATTCCTGAAATACCTGGAATGGGGCAGAGAGACCCCAAAAGCTCTGGGAAATCCCACATATCCTTGGATGGGGGCAGAGGGACCGCAAAAACTCTGAGAAAAATCCCCGAAATCCTTGGATGGGGGCGGAGAAACCCCAAAGGCAGAGCCAGGGAACCCCAAAAGCTCTGGAAATCCCACAAATCCTTGGATAGGGGGAGAAGGACCCCAAAGTCAGAGCGAGGGACATAGGGGACCCCAAAAGCTCCCGGAATCCCATAAATGCCCGGCTCCGGGGACGCTCACCCTTGCCGGCCGTCGCCATCTGTCCCCTCCGGCGTTGTCCCTGTCCCCAAGGTCAGCGGGCGGGGGGCATCGTCCGGGAATGCTGTGGGAACGGGAATGGGAATGGGGTGGAATCTGGGATGGGAATGGGGAATGTTCGGAATGGGGATCGGAAGGGATGGGGTGTGGAATGGGAAATGGAAATGGGGTGGGGATGGGAAGGGGATGTTGGAATGGGAATGGGAATGGGAATGGGGAATGGGAATCGGGAACGGGAATGGGAAAGGGGTGGGGATGGGAACGGGAATGGGGTGGGAATAGGGTGGAAATTGGGGCGGGGAAATAGGTAAGGAATGGGGTGGGAATAGGAAAAGTGACAATCCTTCCGGTTCCATCCCATTGGCGGGGACACGTGGGCTACGAGTGGCCCGAGTGGCCCCGAGGATTGCCGCGCGGTGGCCGCGGTCCGGCGGGGGAGGAGGAGCCCAGCGGCAGCGCCATGGGCCTGGAGTGGTCATTCCCTCATCCCAAACCTCCGGGAAAAGAGGGAATTTCCCCCTTCCCACGACCCCATCGCGTGCCTCAGTTTCCCCTTCCTCTGCCCCCCCAAAAAAACCGGCTCCCAGATTTGGGATTTCCCCCCCAGGCTGGAAGCGGCAGCGCAGATCCCAAAATTTGGAGCCGTCCCAAATGGGTTTTCCCGGGATGGGCACGGGGATCGCAGCGCCGGCCGGGAATTCGGGATGCGACATTCCCAAAAAACCGTCCCGGAGGGTGGGATCTGCTCCCCGGGATCGCCCCGCGGGAAAACCGGGCCGGGAATGCCGGCAGGAATTGGGGTGCGCGGCAGCGCCAACGAAAATCCGCGAAATGCGTGGAAAAAAACACCGAAATCGGGCAAAACGGGATGAAAGAAAACCGAGCTCAAAAGGGGGGAGCAGCTCCCGGAGGGAAAATCCCGGGATTTGGGGCGCCTCGAGCCGCATGGGGTCGGGGGGGAGGTGACGCCGAACCTGAGCACGGGGGTGACAACGGGAGGGGACCCCGGGAGGGGACCCCGGGAGGGGACAGCGGGGTCGGGTTTGTCCCCCCCTCCCGAGCGCTCCCACCGCCGTGTGACCTCCGCACAAGCCCGGGGCCCGGCAGCGCCTCCGCGGGGCGCCCCGGTCCCTTCGCGCCCCGCCGGGTGTCCCCGATGCCCCAATTCCCCCGCCGATTCCGATGTCCCCCCGCTGTCGCCATTTGCCCCCGCTCACCCCGCCGCTCCCGCTGCCCGCTTCCCGCTGCCGGGACACGCCCCCATCGTCTATTGGCCGGCGCGCCCCCGCCTCGCCGTTTGCATTGGTCGGTGCCCACGCCGGTACCGCCTTCAGAGGCAACGCCCCCCGCTGAGCTCCGCGGGCGTTGCTAAGAAGGGGGACTGTTGCTAAGGGGGCGGGGCTAGGGGGGTAGCAGCCAATGGGAGGAGGCGCTCGCGCGGCCGGGCGCCCCTTGCGGGCGACATGGGCGTTGCCATGAGGAACGGGGAGGGGGCGGGTGGGGCTGAGTCGCGACAGCGACAGCGACAAGCGACGGCGACAGCGCAGGGGATGGCCCAGAATTGCCATCCCATGGATCCCATCCCACCCATCCCCCCATCCCACCATCCCATCCATCCCATCCCATAATTATCCCGGAATCCCACTCCCACCCATCCACCCCCATCCCCCATTCTCCATCCCTACCCAATCCCAATCCCATGGATCCCCATCCACACTCCCCCATCCACATCCCATCCCACATTCCATCCGCATCCCATCATCCCATCCATCCCATTCCCCATCCATCCCATCACCATGGATCCCATCGCATCCCATCCTCCCATCCCATCCACATGGATTCCATCCCATGGATCCCATCCCATCCCATCCCCCATCCCATCCCATCCCATCACCATCCATCCCATCCCATCTATGGATCCATTCCATTGAATCTCCATACCCCAATCACCAATCCTAAAACCCCATCCCTCCCGCACGCCATTCCCTGGTTGACCGCCAAGCCTGGGAACATCCAGCCGCCGTCTTTCCTGTCCCAATCTTGCACACTCGTGTCCCCTCCCCAGGGGACAGGGACAAGCCACATCCACCGGAGCTTGGGATCGGCTCTCGGTACGACAACGGAGGAGCGCGGATGGTCTGCGGGAATGCCGGGTGGGGACAGTGGGGTCAAGTGGGACACGTGAGGGACAGGGGGGACACGTGAGGGACACATGAGGGACAGAGGGGACAGTGTCACCCCCAGGGGGCTGCTCCAGCTGCTGCAACGCTTAAAAACCCGGGATCCGCGTTCCCAAAAAAACCCGGGATCTGCATTCCAAGGGATCCCCAGACCCTGGCCATGTCCTTGTCCCCAGCACGGTGACATCGCACCCGGCTTGTCCCCACAGATCACCTGGCTTGTTTCCGCCTTGTTTCCCTGCTGGCCGGAAATCCAGTTTTCCCTAAAACGCGGCTCTGATCACAGGGACGGTCCCCGGAGCCACCCCCGGCTGTGTCCCCGTGGCTGGGGATGTCACCTGAGGAGGGGGGGGACACGGGGGATGTCACCGCCCCTCCAGCGTCCGGGCGCGATTGCTCCGGATTACAAAAAACAACGGGATTTGGGAAGGGATTAAATCCCGGCGGCCACCGGGCCGAGCGGCCACGCGTCCCCAGGGTGGTGTCCCCACGGAGTCCCCACGGTGTCCCCACAGTGCCCCATGGTGTCACCATTCTGTCATTCCTACCCTGATGTCCCCCCTCCCATCAATGTTGACCCCACAGTGTCCCCTCCCTGATGCAGATGTCCCAGTTTCCACGCTGCTGTCCCCACTCTGGTGTCCCCACGGTGTCCCCACTTTCCTGTCTCCACAACGATGTCCCCATAGTGCCATCTGCCTTCCCCTTCCTGATGTCCCCATCCCCACCCTGCTGTCCCTGATGTACTCACACTGATGTTCCTACAGTGTCCTCAGTGTCCCCTCCCTGCTGTCCCCAAACCACCCTCACACTGGTGTCCCCGTGCTGCTGTCCCCTTCCCTAAAATGTCCTCACGCCAACGTCCCCCATAGTGTCCCCACTGTATCCCCAAGGTGCCATCCCCACGCTGATGTCCCCACAGTGGCCCCCCAGTGTCCCCCACTCCCCACAGCCCGCTCCTCAAAGGTCCTCCCACTGTCATGGGTTCCCTCATAGGTCCCCCTGTCCCCACTGTCCATGGTGTTCCCGGCTGTCCCTACAGTGTCCCCTCTGTACCCGTCTTCCGCCCTCTGTCCCCGCTGTCCCCATGGCGTCCTCACTGGTCCCCACAATGTCTCCACCTCCGCTGTCTCCCGCTGTCCCCATGGTGTTCATAGCCGCCCATGTGTCCGCCCGTGCTCCGTGCGAGCCTTCCCATGGGTGCTTACCTTCGTCCTGGCTCGGTCCCAGGCCAAGATACCAACCACTCTTAATTCGCCAGCGCGGGGCCGCGCCGTATGACTGGGCAAACTGGGGCAAACTGGGACGCGACCTGGGAGCCCCGCGCTTGGCCCCCTGGGCCCCCTGTCGCCCGATGCCACCCTGGCTGGTGACAGCGTGTCCGCTGCGCGCCGGCAGCGGTTGCCCTGGTGTCAGGTGCCTGGCAGGTGCCGCGCGGGCTCAGGTCGTCGATGCGGAGGTTTTTGAGGAGCAGGAGCTGCTCCAGCCGCCCCAGCCGTTGGCCTGCGGATTGGTATCCACAAGGATTTTAGGGGACCGCGCGGACCCGCTTTCCCCAAATCCCAAACACCATTCCCCGGGAATCTTTCCCTGTGCGAGGAAATTTTTTTTTTGTTTTTTTTTTTCTTTTTTTTTAAAGGGGAGAATACGAGGTCAGAGTTTGTTGGGTAACGTCTGGTGGTGAAGGGATTGAACGCCACTTTACCATAAAAAAATGGGAATCCAGATTATCCCGCTTCCCACCCGCGGGATATTCCCGGGGAAATTTCCCGTAAATTTTATAGTTGTTTCGGCAGGGAGGAAAAGAAAAAAAAGAAAAAAAAAAAAAAAAAAAGATAAAAAAACGGACATTGACAGAGGATAAAGTTTTATGGGGCGAGGGAGAGGTGCAGGGTAAGTGGGGGGACTGGGACATAGATGGGAAAAGTCCCGAAGAGGGGACGGGGAAAAACGGGAATGGGATGGGACAGGAAAAGCGCAGGGGAATAAGGTCAGTGGGAAAGCAGGGATAAGACTCGCAGGAATTGATAGGACATGTGAATAAATGCCGGGAAGGCAGGGATCGGAACGGGACAGAGAAAACCGGGAAGAACAGGGGAAAGCTAGGGAAAAAATCCGGGAAAATAAGATTTGTCGTTGGAATGAGGGTCAAAAGCAGGGAATGTCGGGAAGAAGGGAAGGGAAAAAGCCGGGAAATGGAGGGAACAATATGAAGATAAAGATCAGGGAAAGAGGTGACGGGGAAAAACGAGAAATGGAGAACCGGGGAAATAACGGAGAAGACGTTAGAGGTTGGGTGAAAAGGCCGGAATAGGAGGACAGGGGAAAGACCGGAATGGGGAAGAAACCTGGGAATTCGAAAGCAGGGCGGAGAAAAGTCGGGAAAAGCCGGAATGGGAGACGGGAAAGGCCGGGAATAGAGAACAGGAAAAACCCGGGGAAAGTCGGGAAAGAGGCAGGGGAAAAACCCGGGAAGAAGGACAGGAGTGACTAGGGGAAAAAGTCGGAATACTCGGGAAAGTTACATGGAAAAACGGGATAGGCTGAGGAAAACAAGGAGAGATGTCCGGGGAGGAAGGGCCGGGATATGAGGCGACAGGGGAAGAGCAGGGTGGGATAGAGGATCGTGGGATGACAAGGGAGCGAGGAAAAACCAGGGAAAAGCAGGAAAAAAAAGTGGGGAAAAGCCGGTAATGAAGGACAGGAAAAAGCCGGGAAAGGTCGGGAAGAAGGGATAAGAAAAAACTGGGAATGAGGGACAGGGAAAAGCCAAAAAAAGCCGGGAAAAGCAGGAAAAAGCCGGGAAAAACCGGGAATTGGGGGCAGGGGAAAAGGCTAGTGACATAGAGTGAAAGCAGGAAAACCCGGGAAAAGGAAGAGGAAAAGGAAAAGCCAGGCAAGGCGGAAGAGGACAGTGGGGACAGGACGCCTGTTCGGACCGTGGTCCCCGGGGTGTCCCCTCCCGCCGGGATTTGGGATCGGCTCACCTGGATCGTGTCCCGCGCCAGCTGCAGCGCCTGCTCGCGCTCCGCCAGCTGCTGTCGCACGTCCCCAGGGACTGTCGCCATTGTCACCGCCCTGCTGGCACCGCGGAGGGCGGTGACACCTCCTGTCACTCCAAATGGTCATCCCCGATCCCGTGGGAATGTCCTGATGGCCATAGGGACTCCGGGGACACGCGGGGACACCCTGACACCCTCGGGGACACCCTGATCTATAGCGACATCCTGACTCTCCCAGTGACCCCAAAATCCCCACGGGGACACCCCTGATCCCACAGGGACCTCCAGACTCCTATAGTGGCCCCTAGACCCCGAAAGTGACCCTCAAATCCCACAGTGACCCCTTGAGCCCCACAGTGACCCCCAACCCCGCATGGGCAGATCCCAACCCTCTGAGTGAGGGATCCCAAACCCCACAGTGATCCCCAAACCCCCACGGGGACACCCCTGACCTCCACAATGACCCCAAAACCGTCACGGGGAACCCCAGATCCCTATCGGGACCCCAAAGTAAACCCCAAATCACGCGCGACCCAAGACTTCCACAGGTGACCCCCCTAACCCCCAATGGGGGACTTCCCAAACCCACAGTGACCCCATAAAGCCCCCTGACCCCAAAGAGGTCCGCCCCCTCCCATCCCTCACCTCGCGGCGTCCTCCAGGCTGCAGCCCCTCCCCGCACATGCCCGGACATTGCAAGTGCGCTGACAAACCCAAGGACGGGTCACCTGCCCCGGACAGCTCCTTCCTCGAGGGACACCCAGAGAGTCCACAGCGGGGGATCTTTGGGTTTTTGCTTTTTTTCTTTCCCCCACTCCGTAACCTGTGTCCAGGTATCGCGCCCTTCTCTCCGCGCTGCCGGCAACCGCTGGCGGTGCGGCGGAGAGGGAGGAAGAACTCCGGGAAATAGGGGGGACACCCCCCCGTCACAGCGCGGGGTGGCTCCAGACCGGTCTGGGACATCCAGGGATCGGGGGAATCTGGCAATTCCAGCCCAGCCCCTCCCACCCTCCCAGGCAGGAATTCCTTGCCACGATCCCACGCCCAAGCTCTCCCTTTCCCCAGGGGATCCATTCCCTGTGGGTCCTGCCCTCCATCCTTTTATCCCAAATCCCTCTCCAGCTCTCCTGGAGCCCCTTCAGGATCTCTGGGATTTCATTCCCGATCCCTGGGATTTATAGGATCGCTGGAGCCTGGTGCTGGATCATCCTCAGGTATCACAATCCTGAAATCCTGGGGGTTCATTCCCCACTCCTGGGGTTCCCACATTCCCCAATCGCCGGGTTTGGCATTCCTTTGGGTTTGCAGCATTCCTGAATCCAAATGATTTATTTTCCCATCCCTGGGGTTCCCAGAACTCCTGAATCCCAACGATTTCATTCCCCACCCCTAGGATTTGCAGCATTCCCTGAGAGCAAAGGGAGTGTCCTTCCCTCCTCCAGGGGAACATTCCCAGCTCTCCCACAATCATGGAATGGTTTGGGTGATTTGGGTTGGGAGTGACCCCAAATCCCACCCCATCCCCACCCGGGGACACCTCCCTCTATCCCGGGTGGGCTCCGGCCCCTTCCGTTATCCCGGGGTGGCTCCGCGCCCCTCTCCCGCTATCCCGAGTGGCTCCGGGCCCCTCTCCCGCTATCCCGGGTGGCTCCGGGCTCCTCTCCCGCTATCCCAGGTGGCTCCGCGCCCCCTCTCCCGTTATCCCGGGTGGTTCCGCGCCTCTCCCGTTATCCGGTGGTCCTCGTATCCGGGTGGCTCCTCTCCCGTATCATCCGGGTGGCACTCCTCTCCCGTTATCCCGGGTGGCTCCTCTCCCGTTATCCTGGGTGGCTTCCCGCCCTCTTCCCGTTATCCGGTGGTCCGCGCGCCCTTCTCCATCAGCCTGTCCCCGGGATTCCCCGTCCCCGGTGCCGCGCACCTGCCCTGCCCCTGCCCTCCTGAGCCGCTGCCGCTCCTGGATCTTGTCCCGCAGGAGCTGCAGGAGCTGCTCGGCCATGCCCGGCCGGCTCTGCACCAGCTGCTGGATCATCGCCTCCGGAACCAGCAGGTTCAGCTTGCTCAGCACCTTCCTGGGGGTTTTGGGATCGGTGAGGGACAGGGGGACACGGGGGACACGGCGGGGACACCGCAAATCCCCGCCCCGCGGGCGCGCTAGGGCGGCGCTGAAGGAACCGAGCAGAGATGTGGGGGGGCTGGATACAGGGGGGACGCAAAGTGGGGACACAGGTGGGGACAGCAGGATGAGGACAGCAGGGTGGGGGACAGCAGGGTGGGACACCAATGGGGACAGCAGGGTGGGGACACTTGAGGACACCAGAGTGGGACAGCAATGGGGACACGTCGGGAGACATCAGAGTGGGCGGACGGAGGCTCGGTGGTGGACAGCATGGGGACAGCAGGGCAGGGACACCAGAGCGGGGACGGCAGGAAGGGGACACCGTGGGGACATCGGAAGGTTCGGACAGCAGGGTGGAGACAGCAGAGTGGGGACACCTTGGGGACATCAGAGTGAGGACATCAGAGTGGGAGTAGGGACCAGAGTGGGGACAGCATGAGGACACCAGAGTGGAGACGCTGCGAGGACAGCAGAATGGGACGCGGGAGATCAGGCGGACAGCACTTGTGGGCGACGTGGGACACCTTGGGAAACCCACCTGGGGACACTCGGTGGGGACAGCCCGCGAGGGTCACACGGAGCGCGTGGCACCTGTCCCCGTACCTGTTGAGGTGTCCCCAGTTGGCCACTTTCTGCGCCGTGGAGCTCGTGGGCACGAAGCTGTGCAGCTCCACCATGGAGGGGAGGAAGAACTTCACCACCTCGGCCGCCAGCACTGCGGGGACAGCGGGGACACGCTGGGGACACGCTGGGGGTGGCACCGCCGGGGACACCCCGCCGGGTCACCCCCCCAACGACAAAGGCCAACCCCCGTCGCTGAAGTCGCGGGCGATGTTCCTGCGCGGCCGCGACAGTGGCACCGTGTCCAGCCAGCGGTACAGCGACACCAGCGACGTGTCCGGGCCCCTGTCCGGCCCCGTGTCCGCTCCTGTGGCCGCTCCTGTGGCCGGTCCCGTGTCCGGCCCCGCGGCCGCCATCAGGGCCCGGCCGGAAGCGTCTATTGCCCATGCAAACGGGGCGGGGCTTAAGGAGCATCGCGGTGCCATGGCAACGGGGGCGGGGCTTCATGACAGCGTCCTGTTGCCACGGTAACTTGGGCGGGGCTTGATGGGCGTGTCCTATTGCCATGGCAACGGGGCGGGGCTTTCAAGGGAGGCCTTGTGCTTGAAATGGGGGCGGGGTCTGCGGGGAGCAGCTCTGCTGCCATGGCAACGGGGATGGGATGTGGAACACTGGATGGGTATGGACATGATGGATCTGGAACTGGATATGGACACTGGAAGGATATGGAAATGAATGTGCATATGACAATTGGGATGGGATATGGACACTGGGATGGGATACAATGGTGGATTGACTGGATATTGGACCTGGGATTGGACCCAGATATGGACACTGGGATGAGATATGGACACTTGGGATGGGATATGGACATTGGGATGGGATAATGAATGAGGAAATGCATTGGCGATGGGATAGGGACATGGGAGGATGGACAATGGATGGGATATGGAATTGGGATGATTCTAGTGACATGGATGGTATGGACACTGGGTGATGGGATTGGACATTGGGATGGGAATGTGGACAATTGGGATATGGACACCTGGATGGGAATGGACTGGATGGCATTGCAAGGTGGGATGGAGACACAGCCACTTCCCCAGGGGTGACAGTGACACCCCAGAAGTAGGGTCTGCTCCTTATGGGGGGGTGACATGGGACCCCCCGGTCCCCCAGCCGCGCTTCACCCGGTCCTTTTGGGGCGTCCCAACAAGCCCGCCTCCCTGTCCTGCCACAGTCCAACCCGGCCAGGCCGTGTCCCCAAAACCCCTTTTCCATGTCCCCGCTTTCACCCGTTCCTCTTCCCGCGCTTAAACCTGCGCCTTTTCAAAACCCCCGGGCCCCCTCAGCCCATCCTGTCTCCTATTGGGCTGTGGCCCCCTCAATCTACTGCGGTGCCGCGATCTTCCATCTTCCGGCTCTCGAGCACTCATTCGATCCGCTTCTGTCTGACCACGCCCATTCCGCTCTTTTATTGGTTGTTTTACCCGTCAATCTCTGTATTCACCAATCAGATGCCGATTCTCCAGGATAAACCCGCCTACCGCGCTCTCCCATTGGCTGCCGCCGCTCTGATTTTTTTCAATATAAACGGCGGCGCGGAAGTTGCTTCTTTTTTCCTCTTTTCTTCTTCCCTCTTTTTACCCTCCATTTTTCCCGTTTTTCCCTATTTTTCTCCTTCTCCACTTTTCCTTCCAATTTTTCTTAACCCGCTTTTTTCCCATTTTGTTCCCTTCCCCCCCTTTAATTTCTTTTTCCTCCCCTTTCCCTGCCCCTTTTTTATTCCTTCTCCCACATTTTATTCCCTTTTCCCCTTTTTAATTAAATTTCCCCCTTTGTTCCCCTTTTTTTATTCTCCTTTTTTTCTATCTTCCCCTTTTTCATTCCCTTCTTTTAATTCCCTTTTTTAAAACAGTGTGATCCATATTTTCCGATTTTTATTCCATTAACCCTCGCTTTTTAATTCCCTTTAAACCCACTTTCCCCATTTCTTCCATTTTCCCCCCTTTTAAATTCCCCCTTTTTACTCCATATTTCCCCCTTTCAAGTCCCTTTTCCCTCCCTTTTAATCCCTTTTTTTACAACCTATTCTCCTTTTTATAATCCTTTTTTACTACCGTTTCCCCATTTTATTCCCCTTTCATTCCATTTTTTTACCCATATTTTGTCCTTTTTATTCCATTTTCGCCAATTTTAATTCCCTTTTTTTACCCATATTTCCCCTTTTTTATTTCCTTCCCCAATGAGTATCTCCTTAAATCCCTTTCCCCCCAGTCCATTATTTCCCCTTTAAAATTCTCTTTTTTACGCGCCCATATTTTCCGATTTTAATCCTTTTTCAACCCCATATTTCCCACCTTTTTTATTGACCTTTTCCCCATTTTTAATTCCATTTTTTTTAACCCCAATTTTCCCCATTTTATCCCTTTTTTTGCCCTAAAGGCGCAAGAAATCCTTAACTACCTTTCGCCCACCCCGGGGGGACTGGCGGAACATTTTTGGTTTTTTTTGGGTTTTTTTGGGGATTTTTTTGGGAGGGTGTTTTTTTTGGGGGTTTATTTTTGCGGGGTTTTTATTTTGGGGGGTTTATTTTGGGGTTTCCATGATTTACTTTTTGGGGTTTATTTTGGTTTTTTTTTTGTGGTTCTAGTTTCTTGGGTTTTACTTTTTTAGGTTTTATTTTTTAGGTTTTACTTTTTTGGGTTTTATTTTTTGGGGTCTTTTTGTTTTATTTTAGGGAGTTTTTATTTTGGGATTTTATTTGGGGGCTTTTGGTTGGGTTTTTATTTTGGGGTTTTTATTTTGGGGTTTCATTTTTTTTGGGTTTCATTTTTTTGAGGTTTTTAGTTTTTTTTTAAGGTTTGTTAATTTTGTTTTTATTTTTTGGTTTTTATTTTTTTTGGGGTTTTAATTTATTTTGAGTTATTTGAGTTTTTATTTTTTCGGTGTTTTTTTCGGGTTTTATTTCGTGGATTTTTTATTTTAGGGTTTTATTTGAGGGTTTTACTTGGGTTTTTATTTTTGGAATTTTTATTTTGGGGTTTCATTTTTTGGGGTTTTATTTTTTTTTTGGATTTTATTTTTTGGTTTTTATTTTTTGGGGTTTTATTTTTTTGAGTTTTTTATTTTGGATTTTATATTTTTTTCCGGGTTTTTTGGGTTTATTTCAGGAGTTTTTATTTTAACGGGTTTATTTGGGGTCTTTATTGGGTTTTATTTTGGATTTTTTATTTTGGGGTTTCATTTTTTTGGGGTTTTAATTTTTTTTTGGATTTTTATTTTTTTTGGTTTTTTATTTTTTGGGGTTTTTATTTTTTTTGCAGTTTTATTTGGATTTTAATTTTTGGGTTTTTCGGGTTTTTTATTTTGGGGGTTTTTCTTTTAGGGTTTTATTTGAGGGTCTTTCTTGGTTTTTTTATTTTGGAATTTTTATTTTGGGGTTTTCCTTTTTTGGGGTTTATTTTTTTTTTTTTTATTTTATTTTTTTTGGGGTTTTTTTTGGGGTTTTATTTTTTGTGTTATTATTTTGGATAAAATAAATGTGACGCGATAAACCGATGACCCCGCAGTGACCCCGGTGAACCCGCGTGACCCAATAACCCCGTGGTGACCCGAAATGACCCCAATTTGACCCATAATGACCCCAATGACCCGCAGTAGACCCCCAGTGACCCGCTGGCCCCGGTGGCCCTCAGGCGCGCTGAGGTCACTCTGGCACACCCAGGGGAAGCTGAAGTTGCAGTTGTGGTCATTCCAGAGCCCCGCCCCCACCGGGTGGATCTGGACACAGCTCTCCCCCCCCCATGGCCGTGGTCAGGCTTGTCGCGGCTTTCGGCCGGGTGCGCCCAGAAATGCGGGAAAACGGGGGGGAGGGGTCAGCGGGAGGGGACAGCCTGTGTCCCCAATGTCCCCGGTGTCCCGATTGTCCCCGTGTCCCCAAATGTCCCCTCCGTGTCCCCAATGTCCCCGTGTCCCCACGCCGCTCTACCTGAGCTCGGGTGTGTAGGGAGTCCCGTCCGCCCAGCGCCAGGAGCCCCCCGGGCCCGTGGCCGCCAGCCCGATCCAGTAGGAGCAGCCGCGGGCTCCGTGCAGGTAGGCCTGGGGACGGGGCAGGGGATCAGCGTCAGGGGGACAGCAGGGGAACAGCAGGGGGACAGGGGACGCTCACGGGACAGGCAGGGGACAGGAAGGGGACAGGGCAGGGGACAGGGGACAGGGCAGGGACAGGGGACAGGGCAGGGGACAGCTCAGGGGACAAGGAGCAAGGGACCAGGGGACAGCTCAGAGGAGCCGCAGGGGACAGGGGCAGCTCAGGGGAACACGGTGCAGGGGGGACAGGGACAGGGCCTGGGGGTGCAGGGGACAGGGGACAGCTCAAAGGGACAGGGCAGGCGGACAGGGCGAGCAAGCTCAGGGGACAGCTCAGGGGACAGGGGACAGGGCAGGGGACAGACAGGAGGACAGGGGATGGGGATGGGGAAGTGGACGGGGGACAACTGGGAGGGTTGTGGGACATGGGGACAGGTTGGAGGGGTCGAGGGGACAGGGACAGGCGGGACAGCGTGAGGGGGGACACTGGGGACAAGGTGAGAGTGGGTTGGGGACAGTGGGAGGGTGTGGCTAGGGTGACAGGTAGGGGACAGGGTGGGCAGGGTGATGAGGGAACAGGTGAGGAGGGGAGACATGACGTGGGGACAGGGTAACGCGGGAAGGTAGGAGGGGGTTTTGGGCGGGGGAACCACGGGAATGGAACGGTGTCCAGGTAGGAGGGGCTGGGAACATAGGGTTGGGGACAACAGCAGGCAGGGGGTGAACAGGCGTGACAGGTGTGGGGGAGAACAGGCAGAGAAGGGGGACAGGACAGGGGTTGGGGACAGGGGCTGTGAGTGGCATTTGGGGACAGGACAGGGGTTGGGGACAGGCGGGCTGTGAGTGGCATTTTGGGACATGGACAGGGGCTGGGGACACGGACAGGGTTTGGGGAACAGGAGCTATAGTGGGATTTGGGGACAGGGTGCAAGTTGTGAACAGGTTTTGGGGACAGGATTTGGGGACAGGATGGGCTGTGAGTAGGATTTGGGCACAGGACAGGAGTGGCCGTCCCCGGGCTGTCCCCCTGTCACCTGCTCATCGCGCTGGTGACAGAGGCCAGGTGTCCGTGTGTCACCGCGCACGACGCCTCGGCCGCGGCCCAGGACTGGCGCTGGACCGAGAACAGGTACAGCTTGCCCCGGTGATAGCGCCAGCCCAGCGCCAGCTCCTGCAGCCACCGGCCTAAGGGGACAGGGGACAGCCCTGTCACAGCCCTGACAGCGCCCCGAGCCCGGCACCCCGCACGCCACCCTGCGGGGACACGGGGACAGCCCTGTCACCACCCTGTCACTGGCCCGGAGCTGGCACCCCACACTGCCACCCGGCGGGGACACGGGGCAGGCCCTGTCACACCTCCTCTGTGTCACCACCGAGCTGGTGCATCGCAGCGGCCCCGACCACACTGCACACGACACGGACAACACCACACACCACGGGCACACCATCGCGTAACCCCTACTGTCACATTTCGCATAGAGTCCCCGCTCCTGTCCACCGGCGACCGGCCGGTTGTCACAAACCGTGCCGCGAGCTCCGCCTTGTCATGCCTGTCCTGTGGGTGCTTGTTCCCTGGTGGTGTATGTGTGCACGATTCTGAGCTTGGGTGCCCCTTGGTGCCGCGCTGGCTGCGCCGCTTGCAGGGGTGTCACCTGCGGGACAGGGGTTAGGGAAGAGGGACAAGGACGGAGAATTGGGGGTTATGGGTTGTGTGTACTTAGGTGGATCATGAGGTGTGGGTGTTGATGGACGAGAGGACAATGGGCTGGGGACACGTGGTTTGGGGACAGGGGACAGAGGGTCTTGGGAATGTAGCGGGCTGGGTGAAATCGGCGGGGTATTGGGCTGAAGGGAGCATGGACAGGAAGCTGGGGACAGTTTGGCGAGACGAAGGACTGTGGACAGTGATTTGGGACAGGGACTGTGGGCTGGGGACAAAAGTTGGGGACAAGAATTGGGGACAGGGGACTGGAGCTGGTGACAGTGTGGGGACGGGCATGGGTGGACAGGAGTTGGGGGGTGGGGACAGGAAGGGGCTGTAACCAAAGATTTGGGGACAGTGGACGGGGACAGAAAGGCGGCTGCAGCAGGGCTGGGGCAGTCTGGGTGACAGGTTGGGGACACTCTGGGGAAGTTTGGGGACAGTCTGGGGACACTCTGGGGAACAGTCTTGGGGACACTCTGGGGACATCAAAGTCTGGGGAACACTCTGGGGACAGTGCTGGAGACCAGTTGGGGACAGTTTGGGGACACTCTGGGGACAGTTTGGGGATACGTGGTGTGGATACGCGTGGGCACAGTATGTGGTTGAGGAGCAGTCTGGGGACTAGTCTGGTGGACACTAGCAGTGTTGGTGGAGCCAGTTTTGGGGACACTCTGGGGACTAGGGCGCGTGCCCTGTCGTGTCCTCACCGTCATCGGGGTCCCGGCGCAGAGGGTGTCGGTGGCCCTGCTAACTCCGCCCGCGTAGCCCGGCGACGCAGCTCCGGCCGGTGAGGTTGTAGGGGTGTGGTGGCGTCGTGCAGCGTCTGGGGGGGTCGGGGGGGTGACGGGATCCCGAGAGGCCCGACGACCCTAGTCCTGGACCACCGACTCCCGGGACCCCTGCTCACGGAACCCCAGAGACCCCGAATGCGCCGGGACCACTCAACCGAGATCGCCCGATCGCCCCCCGGGACTTTTCCAGTACGCCCGACCCCTGGTCCGGGGACCAGCCGAGACCCGATCCTTGGCCGGGGACCCAGTCTTCCACGCCTGCTCAGCCCCCTGGCCATGAAAGACCCCGCGCTCCCTGGCCATTGCCCTGGCGCCCCCTCCCACTCCCAAGCCTCCGCTATCCGCCTGGACGTTTGGATGTTGGACCCGCGGGTCACTTCTCAGTCATTCCCCGGCTCCTTTCCCAGCCTCCATTTCGGCCTTCTTTCTTCGACCCAGCCCCACTCCCAGCCCCCTTTTCACCGGCCACTTCCCAGTCCCTCTTTCAGCTCTCCTCCCAGTCCTGCCCCAGCCCCATCGCAGCCCACTCCACCCTCCTCCAGCCCCTTCCACTCAGTCCGCCTCTCCCCTCTCCCGGTTGCCGTCCCGATCGGTCCTCTTCCAGCCCCTGCCAGGTCCCTGCCCAGTTCCCTTCCCATGACCCTCTCTCCACCCCTTTCCAGCCCACTCATCTCACTTCCAGCCCCTCGACTCAGTCCACTGCTCAGTTCTCTCCCAGCCCCGACGACCACTCCCATTCGCCTCTCCACGCCCTCCCAGCCCCTCTCCTCACCCTTTGCCCTCAGCCCCGCTGCCACCCAGCCCCATTTTCAGCCCCCATTTCCAGCCCCTCTCCAGATCCTCCCACTTCCAGTCCCACTCTAC
>CM019217.1:2399453-2417426 GCA_009741485.1 Malurus cyaneus samueli | reverse complement strand
GTGTTGTGAGAAGGGAGGAAAAGAAAAGGAGGAAAAAATAAGAGAAAAAAATAGAAATATGGTAAGAAGTGACAGGGGAGGTAAAAGGAGAAGTAAAAAGGGAGGAGGAAGGAGGAAGAGGAGCGGAAGCCACCGACCCCCGCTGGGCTGCGGGGAAAGCGGGCGGGGCGCCGAACAGCGGGTGACCCCCAACGCCCCCAAATCCTTCCCCCCACCCCCCCCCCAAACCCCCTCCCACCCCGGGGCTCCGCGGGGGCGCGGGAACAAACCCCCCCCCCCCCTCCCCGACCCCAAGAACCGCAGCGCGTGCCCGACACCGTGCCACCCCCGCAGGGTCCTGCTATCGCGGGCGGAGAAGTACGGCAACGTGTTCAAGACGCACTTGCTGGGGCGGCCGCTGGTGCGGGTGACGGGCGCGGAAACGTGCGCAAGATCCTGATGGGGGAGCACCACCGGTGAGCACCGATGGCCGCGGAGCACGCGGTGCTGCTGCCCCAACACCGTGGCCAACTCCATCGGCGACATCCACCACAAGAGGAAGGTCAGTGTCCCCTCCGAGTGTAGGGCCGCGGAAACCCCTCCTTTTCCCCTTTTCCCCTTCTTTTCTTTCCCCCTTCTCTCTTTCCCTTTCTCTCTCTTTCCCCCCTCTTCTCTTTCCCCTCTCTCTTCTCTTCCCCCTTTCTCTCTCTTTTCCCCCCTTCTTCTCTTTCCCCCCTTTCTTCCTCTTCCCCCCTTCTTCTCTTTCCCCCCTTTCTCTCTTTCCCCCCTCTTCTCTTTCCCCCTTCTCTTTCCCCTTTCTCCCCCTCTCTTTCCCCCTTCTTCTCTTCCCCCTTTCTCTTTCCCCCTTCTCTTTCACCCCTTCTCTTTACCCCTTCTTTCTTCCCCCTTCTTTCCCCTCCTTTCTTCCCTTCCTCTTTTCCCCTTCTCTTTCCCCCTCCTTTCCCTTCTTTCCCCCCTTCTTTCCCCTTTTCTCCCCCCCTTTTCCCCTTTTTTTTTTTTCCCTTTTCCCCTTTTTCTTTTCGCCGCTCTCGTTCCTCTCTTGTCTTTTCTCGCCCCGTCCCCGCCGATCGCGCGGGGCGTTCCCGCGTGGGCGCCGCGGATCCTTTGATGAATTTCCGCGGTTGGTGGTGGGGTGGGGGATGGGTGGGGTTGGGGGGACCGAGTGTCGCCCCTTTTGTCCCTCCTCCCCCCCCCGCGATGGGGACCCCGGACTGACCCCCGATTGGAAGGACACCCCGAGGGGGCTGTCTTGGAGCGGGTGGTCTCGCGATGCTGAGGATTTCCTGGATTTCAGGGAGTTTGGATGGGGTGGGGGTCCCAGGGGTGGGGCTGAGCCCTTTTGTGACCCCACATTAAACCCCCCAGGACATCGCGGTTTTGCGGGACTGAGCCCCTTTCTGTGTCCCCCTAAGGTGATTCCCCCCAAGGATACCCCGGTTTTGGGGTGCTGAACCCCCTTTGTGTTCCACTGAGGTGACAACGCCTCCCGGACACCCCGTTTTAGGGGTGCTGAGCCCCTTTTGCGTCCCCCTAAGGTGTGATCCCCCTTAAACCCCCCAGTTTGGGGGTGCTGAGCCCTCCTTAGACCTCCCAGGACACCCCGGTTTGGGGGTGCTGAACCCTTTTGCGTCCCCTTGAGGTGACACTGCCCCGGGAGACCCCTGAGGTGACACCGTCCCCAGGACACTCCGATTTGGGGGTGCTGAGCCCTTTTTGCCTCCCCCTAAGGTGATACCGCCCCCAGGACACCCCGGTTTGGGGGTGCCGAGCCCCTTTCTTGTCCCGCCCCATCCCCCAAGGGCTGGGCTCATTCCCAGACGGATCCGGGAGTGGGTTTGGGATGAAAGGGAGGTGTCCCTTCCCCCGCCCCACACTGGGGACACAGGCTGTCCCTGTCCCGTCCCGGGTCCCTCCCTCCCTGCCCCGCTCCATTTCCTTTTGGAGGCTGCGAAATCCCTTCCAAAACCCGTCCTTCCCCCTTCTCTACTGGGGGACACGAGGGATAAACAAAAGCACATGACACCCATTAGTCACAATTTTTAGTGAGTGACACCACAAAAAAAAAAAAGCCGCGTCTGTCCCTGCCCTAAACCCGGACGAACTCGGTGCCTCCGGTTTTGGGGTTTTTCCTTCAGGATGGGGATATTTTTCCAGCCTCGCAGAATCGGTGGCAGGGGAGGGTCGGGAATACGGGAACGATGAGTTTTTCTCGGCAGCAGATTTGGTTCTGATTTATATCCCTGTCCAGGGAAGGTTCATTCCCCATCCAGAGAAGGTTTATTCCCATCCAGAGAAGGTTTATTCCCCATCCAGAGAAAGTTTAGCAGGATCAGGCTGAGACCTGAAGGTGCTCTGTGCCCGTCCCCTGCTCCTTTTACCCTCCTGCACCTCGGGATTATTTTTTGCTCACTTTGGTTGCGAAGGCCGGGATAAAACCGCGGAATTCCCACCTGGGGGAAGCGTGGGTTATGGGAATGGGGTCATGGAAAAGGGAGGCCTGACCTCTGTGGGATGCAGATGGGGTTGGAATGGGCAGCACAGGGAGTGCCAGCCCCAGGCAGGAGCGGTGCCAGCACCACAAACCCGGCACGGCCTCTCCCCTCTGCGGCTTTTCCTGGTGTTCCCTGGGTTTTTCCTACTGGGAAATGTGTGGCTGACCCTAAAATCTAAAAACCGACGCTTTTGGAATATTCTGAGTCCTGAAGGTCTCCACTGTGCTCCTCAAAACCCTTTTTCCATCCTGATTAGGTATCGGATGATAGGAAGGAATTGTTCCCTGTCAGGGTGGGGATGGAATTCCCGGAGCAGCTGCGGCTGCCCTGGATCCCTGGAAATGTCCAAGGCCGGGGTTTGGAGCACCCTGGGACACTTGGGACGTGTCTCTGCCCATGGCAGGGGGTGGAACTGATGATTTTTAAAAACCCTTCCCACCCAAACCATTCTATAATTCCATAATTTGGTATCACTTCTGATTCCAAGCTGGCAAGGATCCTAATTCCTAATTCATCTCTAAACCCTAATTAACTCCTAAATCCTAATTCCTGTATCAGGGCTGAAAACCCTCCTGAGCCACGGGTGTTTGGACAAAACCCCGTCCCAGGGTGACCCCGACTCCTTCTCCCACATCCCATTTTCCCGGGATCAGTAGCTCCGGGATGCTCCAGGAATTCATCATTTTTTCAGTTTTCCCTTTCATCGGCCGGAGATTTCTCACAGAGCGCTCAGCTCTGGAATTCAGGCGCTCATCCCGAATTTCTTCACTCCAATCTCCCGCTAATTGCTGCTTTTGGGAGCTGAGCGGCTCCTGACTCGCCCGCCCTGAATCCTCCCCGAAAAAAACATCCCGGAGATAAGGCGAGGCTGCCCCTGATGGGGTGAAAATCGATCATTTCTGTTCTTATCACCATTGCGAGGAGCCGATTAAAGCTTTTCCCGTCAGGTGCGGCCCCTTCGGAGCTCGTTAACCCCGAGCTTTTCTTGTTCAACAACTTCAACTTTTAGCTCTCCCCACCCCGAAACTCGGAGAGGCCTCGGGAGGAAGGGTTTGTACCTAGGACAGGCTTAAATCCCAAACTCAGCCCAAATTTTCCTTTCGACCCGCCAGAGAACCAAGCAAAGAGCTTGGCAAAGGCGGAATTTTCCACAGAATTCCCCGATTTCCTCAGTGAGGATGATGCTTTTAAAGATTCATGAAAAGATTCAGAGCAGTTGGAGCTCCATGCAGTGAGGATTTCCTGGGAAATCCTTTTTGGGGGATGATGATCTGGTTTAAAGCGTTGTGGGGCTTTCTGGCATTCAGGCCCCCTCTCAAAATTCTGATTTTTACCTCACCTCGAGCCTTCACTCGTTCCTTTTAAATTCCCTGACCCTGCCAGAAGTCGAGGTGGAATTCCTCACCTGGCGCAGGATTTTGGCCAAAACGAGCGAAAAAACAGAGCGTGGGATCCACCTCCAACCGTTTGGGGTCATCTCCACCTCTCATCCGTGGCCATAAATCCCTCTCATCTCCCCGAAACCCCGCGGAGCTGCGTTTATTTGCAGCAGCTCCTCTTGCAGCGCTCCCTGGCAGACGATCCGCGGTCTCCTGACGGCACAGATTGTCACCGGGACGGGAAGATGAGCTCCAAACCCAACATGTTCTTGCGGGAGCGCTCTGGGCTTTTGCCAGGAATCGGCAGCTCCGCGGAGCTTTCCAAGGAATTTCAGCTCCTCCGCGGAACACCGGGATCGGCGAGAACCGCCGGATCTGCTGGGATGGGATCGGGATGGGTTTGGTCAGGGATCCTGGAGCTCCTCGTTCCCATTTCCCCATCCCAGCTGTTTTTTTTTCTTATTTTCTTTTTTTCGGATCTTGATGATTTTTTTATCCCATTCCATAAAATATATCCGGAATTATTGATTCCATAGGTGTCGGGAAAGGATTCTGAGGTGCTCAGGAGGAGCAATCCCCAGTCCTAACCCCATGGCAGCGCTTTGCTTTCCCATCCCAAATTTATTGAATTCCCCTCGAGGAGGCCGTCAAAATTCCCATAAATCGGGGAAAACCTCCCTGTTTTGGGAAATGAATTCTGTTGTTATAGAGAGGGAATCTCAGGATTTGGGGTCAGCTTGGAGCAGGGTTGTGGGGCAGGATGGAGGGCTGGAAACTGGAATTCCAGCAGCAGGGAATTCCTCTGTCAGGGATGGCTCATTGCCATTGTCACCAGTGCTGAAAATCCATAAATCAGAGAAAACCTCAAATTTTTTTGGGAAAACAACACCTCCAGTTATCAGAGAGGAATGGAGTGAGCTTGGAGCAGGGATTGCCAGTTGTGGTTGTGGCAGGTGGATGCGAGGGCCTGGTATAACTTGGTAGGTATATTTCCTTAGCAGCAGGAATGGGCCTCTCCTGAGCACCTCAGAATCCTTTCCCGACACCTATGGAATCAATAATTCCGGATATATTTTATGGAATGGGATAAAAAATCATCACAGACGAAAAAAAAAAAAAAAAAAACCGAGCTGGATGGGAAATGGGAACGAGGAGCTCCAGGACCCGGAACCAAACGCCACCGATCCATACCCAGCAGATGGCGTCTCGCCGACCCGTGTTCCGCGGTAGGAGCTCGAAATTCCTTGGAAAGCTCCGCGAGCTGCCGATTCGCTGCAAAAGCCCAGAGCGCTCCCGCAAGAACATGTGGTTTGGAGCTCATCTTCCCGTCACCGGTGACAACTGTGCGTCAGGAGACCGCCGGATCGTCTGCCAGGGAGCGCGCAAGAGGAGCTGCTGCAAATAAACGCAGCTCCGCGGTTTCGGGAAGATGAGAGGTTTAATGCCACGGATGAGAGGTGGAGATGACCCAAACGGTTGAGGTGGCCCACTCTGTTCTTTCGCTCGTTTGCACAAAATCCTGCGCCAGGTGAGGAATCCACACTCGACTTCTGGCAGGTCAGGAATTTAAAAGAGAACGAGTGAGGCTCAGGTGAGGTAAAACAGAATTTGAGAGGGGGCCTGAATGCCAGAAAGCCCCACAACGCTTAACCAGATCATCCATCCCAAAAAGGATTTCGCCAGGAAATCCTCACTGCATGGAGCTCCAACTGCTCTGAATCTTTTCAATGAATCTTTAAAAGCACATCCTCAACTGAGAAATCGGGGAATTCGTGGAAAATTCCCCTTTGCCAAGCCTTGGCTTGGTCTCTGGCGGTCGAAAGAAAATTGGGCGAGTTGGATTTAAGCCGTCCAGTACAACCCCTCCGAGGCCTCCGAGTTTCGGGGTGGGACTAAAAGTGAAGTTGATTGAACAAGAAAAGCCGGGGTTAACGGCTCCGAAGGGGCCGCACCTGACGGGAAAAGCTTATACGCGCTCCCGCAATGGTGATAAAACAGAAATATCGATTTTCACCCATCAGAGGGCAGCCTCGCTTACTCCGGGAGTTTTTTTCGGGAGGATTCAGGGCGGGCCGACGTCAGGAGCCGCTCAGCTCCCAAAAGCAGCAACTTAGCTGGGAGATTGGAGTGAAGAAATTCGGATGAGCAGCCTGAATCCAGAGCTGAGCGCTCGGGAAATCTCCGCCGAGAAAGGGAAAACTGAAAAAAAGAATTCCTGGCACGAACATCCCGGACTACTCGATCCCGGGAAAATGGGATGTGGGAGAAGGAACAGAGGGTCACCCTGGGACGGGGTTTGTCCAACCCGTGGCCAGGAGGGTGTTCAGCCCTATACAGAATTAGGATTTAGGATTAATAGTTTAGAGATGATTAGGATAGGATCTGTAGCTGGACAGAAGATACAAGACATTATGGAATTATAGAAGGGTGTGGTGGGGGGTTTTAAAAATCATCAGTTCCACCCCCCTTCTTTTTTTTTTTTTCTTTTTTTTACCATGGGCAGAGAAGTCCCATGGCAGGGACACCCCACTGTCCCAGGTGCTCACAAACCCCGGGCCTTGGACATTTCCAGGGATCAGGGGCAGCCACAGCTCTTCCGGGCACTCTGTGCCAGGGCCAGCACCCTCCAGGGAACAATTCCTTCCTATCATCCGATACCTAATCAGGATGGAAAAAGGGTTTTGAGACAGCAGTGTGGAGACCTTTCAGGACTCAGAATATTTCCAAAGCGTCGGTTTTTAATTTAGGTCAGCCACACATTTCCAGTAGAAAAACCCAGGGAAACACCAGGGGAAAAGCCGCAGAGGGGAGAGGCCGTGCCGGGTTTGTGGTGCTGGCACCGCTCCTGCCTGGGGCTGGCACTCCCTGTGCTGCCCATTCCAACCCCATCTGCATCCCACAGAGGTCAGGCCTCCCTTTTCCATGACCCCATTCCCATAACCCACGCTTCCCCCAGGTGGGAATTCCGCGGTTTTATCCCGGCCTTCGCAACCAAAGTGAGCAAAAAATAATCCCGAGGTGCAGGAGGGTAAAAGGAGCAGGGGACGGGCACAGAGCACCTTCAGGTCTCAGCCTGATCCTGCTAAACTTTCTCTGGATGGGGAATAAACCTTCTCTGGATATGGAATAAACCTTCTCGGGATGGGGAATGAACCTTCCCTGGACAGGGAATAAATCAGAACCAAATCTGCTGCCGAGAAAAACTCATCGTTCCCGTATTCCCGACCCTCCCCTGCCACCGATTCTGCGAGGCTGGAAAAATATCCCCATCCTGAAGGAAAAACCCCAAAACCGGAGGCACCGAGTTCGTCCGGGTTTTTAGGGAGGGACAGGACGCGGCTTTTTTTTTTGTGGTTGTCACTCCTAAAAATTGTGACTAATGGGTGTCATGTGCTGTTTGTTTATCCCATCGTGTCCCCCAGGAGAGAAGGGGGAAGGACGGGTTTTGGAAGGGATTTCGCAGCCTCCAAAATAGGAAATGGAGCCGGGGCAGGGAGTGGAGGGGACCCCGGGGACAGGGACAGGGACAGCCTCGTGTCCCCAGTGTGGGGCGGGGGAAGGGACACCTCCCTTTCATCCCAAACCCACTCCCGGATCCGTCTGGGAATGAGCCCAGCCCTTGGGGGATGGGGCGGGACAAGAAAGGGGCTTGGCACCCCCAAACCGGGGTGTCCTGGGGGCGGTATCACCTTAGGGGGAGGCAAAAAGGGCTCAGCACCCCCAAATCGGAGTGTCCTGGGGACGGTGTCACCTCAGGGGTCTCCCGGGGCAGTGTCACCTCAAGGGGACGCAAAAGGGGTTCAGCACCCCCAAACCGGGGTGTCCTGGGAGGTCTAAGGAAGGCTCAGCACCCCCAAACTGGGGGGTTTAAGGGGGATCACACCTTAGGGGGACGCAAAAGGGGCTCAGCACCCCTAAAACGGGGTGTCCGGGAGGCGTTGTCACCTCAGTGGAACACAAAGGGGGTTCAGCACCCCAAAACCGGGGTATCCTTGGGGGGAATCACCTTAGGGGGACACAGAAAGGGGCTCAGTCCCGCAAAACCGCGATGTCCTGGGGGGTTTAATGTGGGGGTCACAAAAAGGGCTCAGCCCCCACCCCTGGACCCACCCGCATCCCAAACTCCCTGAAATCCAAGGAAATCCTCAGCATCGCGAGACCACCCGCTCCAAGACAGCCCCCTCGGGGTGTCCTTGCAATTCGGGGTTCACAGTTTCGGGGTCCCATCGCGGGGGGCGGGGGGGAGGAGGACAAAAGGGGCGACAACTCGGGTCCCCCAACCCACCCTATTCCCACCCACCCACAACCGCGGAAATTCCTCAAAGGATCCGCGGCGCCCACGCCGGACCGCCCACGCGCGATCGGCGGGACGGGGCGAGAAAAGACAGAGGAGGAAACGAGAGCGGCGAAAGAAAAAAGGGGAAAAGGGGAAAAAAAAAAAGGGGAAAAAAAAAAAAAAAAAAAAAAAAAAAAAAAGGGGAAAAAGGGAAAAGGGGGGTCAAGAAGGGGGAAAAGGGGGAAGAAAGAGGAAAATGGGGGTAAAGGGGAAAGAGGCGGTAAAGAGAAGGGGGTAAAGAGAAGGGGGTAAAGAGAAGGGGGTAAAGAGAAGGGGGTAAAGAGAAGGGGGTAAAGAGAAGGGGGTAAAGAGAAGGGGAAAGAGAAGAAGGGGGGAAAGAGAAGAAGGGGGGAAAGAGAGAAGGGGGGAAGAGAAGGAAGGGGGAAAGAGTAAAAGGGAAAGAGAAAGAAGGGGGAAAGAGAAAGAAGGGGGGAAAGAGAAAGAAGGGGGGAAAGAGAAGAAGGGGGAAAGAGAAGGGGGAAGGAAAAGAAGGGGAAAAGGGGAAAAGGAGGGGTTCCCGCGGCCCTCCACACTCGGAGGGGACACTGACCTTCCTCTTGTGGCGGTGGATGTCGCCGATGGAGTTGGCCACGGTGTTGGGGCCCAGCAGCATCCGCGTGCTCCGCGGCCACTCGGTGCTCACCAGGTGGTGCTCCCCCATCAGGATCTTGCGCACGTTCTCCGCGCCCGTCACCCGCACCAGCGGCCGCCCCAGCAAGTGCGTCTTGAACACGTTGCCGTACTTCTCCCGCCGCGACGATTGGAAGCAGGAGCCCTGCGGGGGTGGCACGGCGTCTGGGCACGGCGCTGCGGTTCTTGGGGTTCGGGGAGGGGGGCGGGGGGTTTTTCCCGCGCCGCGGAGCCCCGTGGGGCGTGGGAGTTGGGGTTTGGGGGAGGGGGGTGGGGGAAGGATTTGGGGGGCGTTGGGGTCACCCCGTGTCGCGCCCCGCCCGCTTCTCCCGCAGCCCAGCGGGGGTCGGTGCCTTCCGCAACCCCTTCTTCCTTCCTCCTCCCTTTTACTTTCCTTTACCTCCCCTGTCACTTCTTACCATATTTCTATTTTTTTCTCATTTTTTTCCTTCATTTTCTTTTCCTCCTTCACACCCTCCCCCTCTTCCCCCCCCCCCCCCCCCCTGCTTTTTGTCTCCTTTTTTTTTTTTTTTTTTTTTCCCTCTCGCTCAGGCTGATTTTGCGTCGAAAGGCAGCGATTTGCCTAAGTAAATCTCCAGATTTCAGGGACTTTAATAACTTTCCCACATGCTCCAGGGGCTTTTGTCGGCGAAGAGACGGCAGGAGCCGCAGCAATAGCGGGGGGGGTCCCCCCAAAAAACCCCCCTGGCGAGCGGGGAGAGGCGCTGCGAGCGCCGCGGCCGCGCTGCCGGGCGGGGAGTGCGGGTGTTTATTTTGAAACAAAAGCGCGGTTGTGAGGTTCAGATGTTCAGGTGACCCTGTTTCTTGATCTGCGTAAATATAATTAAAGTCCTTTTTGTGGCATTAATAAAGAGTTATTTGTACACCATTTCCAGGGCAGCACAAAGAGCACCTTTATGCGGCACAAGTTGCGAATGGAGTCCAATTTATACAAAATTTTGTATTTTTAGCCCTGCGCTCTGTTTGGACGGAGCCTGTGGAAAAGCGAGAACCCTTTTCTGGTCCCCCTGTAAAAATCTGATAAATTTCTTTAAAAAATAAAGCCCTATTTGATAGACGTGCCGTTAACCCTTCGCGTGCGGGGCGAGGCGGGGGCCGAGCGGGGCCGCCTTGCGGGCTTCCCCGCGGTTGGCGGCGAAGGCGGGGTGGGACACCGGGGGACGCGCCGCTGTCCGCGGGACCGGGCTGTCATGCTTCGCCGGGCGGCTGCGGCACCGAGGGGGGAGGCATCTCCTTTGATTATTATTAATTAATTTTTTTTTTTTTTTTTTTTTCGCTGGGAGGAGAGAGGGAAGCCCTGGCGCTGCTTCGCTCGGGGGTTCCTCCCGGATGCTGCGACCCCGGGGTGCCCCGAGCCTGCCCGCGGTCCCCCCGGAAGCCGGGGCACCTTTCCCGGCAGCCTCCCGCCTCTCCTCCTGTCGCGTTTTTCCCTTTTTCCCGGGATTTTTTGGGAGCCGCCCCTCGCCGCGGGTGCGGGGGGATCCCGCTCCGCCCGCCGCTGTTCGGTCGTTAGCGAGTTAATTCCCGGGTTAATCTCCCGATTACCTCGGCGGGCTTTCCCCGCGCGGGAAGCCGAGCGGGAGCAGCCCCGGGCAGCGCGGACGGGACGGGACGGAGCCGAGGCGGGGGGAACGCGAGCGGCGGAGCCCCCACGCCGCGCCGGCCGCATCACCGGGCTGCTCCCGCCCGCGGCTTCGGCGCCGCGTAATTCGCGGGGTTTTGCACGAAATGAGGCTCAGGAGGGGAGGAGAGCAGGGGTTGGCAGCCGGGGGCGACGCCGAGCCCTGATGGCCCCCGGAGCCCGGCAGGGGGCGCAGCGCGGGGAGAGCCGAGCCAGCCTGCCGGCTCCCTCGGTCCCCCGCAGCCACGCCGGTCCCCCGGCTCCGGCTCTCCCTCCCCAGCTCGCCGAGAAGCCGCATGATGCAATCGGAAGGCAAAGGAGACGGGAGAAAGAGAAAAAAAAAATAAAGAAAAAGCCTAAAAAAAATTCCCTTAAAAAATTAAAAAAAAAAAAGAAAAATCGGTCCCAACCCACCTTCCAGCGAAGAGCAGGGAATCCTCCTTACCTGCAGGAGCCAGTGGAAGGTTTCTCCGATTAAAGGGAATCCCATGGAGCCTTTGGGGATTGGTAGCTTGCAGGTTTTGTCGCGGGTGGCAGCCCAGCGGAGCTGCCACAGCTGTTGGGACACGGCCAGCAGCAAAGTCAGTGACACCAAGCACGCGGCGAGGGTAGCCAGTGCCGAGACGAGATCAAAACTTGCAAAAAAGCATATTTGGAAAGAATGGAGGAGGAGGAGGGTGGGGAGAGAAACAGCCCCTTGACAGGCACCACACTCGCACCCACACACACGCGAGGAGAGAGGGCGAGTGCGGAGCGCTCGCTCGGCGCTGCTTGGGGGGTCCTGGGGCGAGGGGGGCCCCGGCTCGCCCCCCTCTCCGCTGGCAGGTTGGGAAAACGGCGGGGGGAAAGATGGGGGAGGTTGGGAAAACGGGGAGGAAAAAAAAAAAAAAATAATGAAGGTGGGGGGTGGGGGAAAGCTGTCGCGCTCTGCCCCTCGCTGCGAAGTTTTGGGCTTGTTTGGATCAAACTTGACAGAGTGACACGGAGAAAAAGCACCACGCAGTCAGGGAAAAGAGAGGGAAGGGGGGGGGAAGGAGGGAAAGCAGCGCCCCGAAAGGAAGGTGGGTGGGGGATGGTGAGGAGTGAAAAGCCGAGGATAAAAATCAGCGAAAAGAAAGGAGGAAAAAAGGGGAAAAGGGAAAAAAAAAAAAAAAAAAAAAAAAAAAAAAAAAAAAAAAAAAGACCCCAAAAAAGTCCCAACTGCAGATGCTCTGGCTCTCGCTCGCTTTCAAAGCAAAGGCCACACACACCAGAAGGAGGAAAAAAAAATGAAATAGAAAAAAAAAAAAAAGAAAAAAATGAAATGGGGGAAAAAAGAATAAAAAAAGTGAGCGGGGATTTAAAAAAAAAAAAAAAGTTCAAAAAAATCTTAAATAATTCAGCCACGAGCTGGAGAGATGGAAGAATTAAATAGCTGTATATATGTATCTACACACACGCAGAGAGCCGGTTCGGTTTATAGCTCTATCTCTACATACATATAAATATCTCCCTATAAATACAGATCTCTCGCGACGCCGCTTATTTGGGAGCCCCAGACTTTTCACCAGACTTCTGTATAAAAAAAAAAAAAAAAAAAAACCAAAAAAAAAAAAAACACCAACAAAAAAAAAAAAAACCCGAAGGAGGCAGGTTGCTGGGCAAAGCCCCTCTGCACTGTTCGCTTTGAGGCAAAAGAAAGTCAAATGTGTAAGAAGAACTAGATTGTGTTTATATAAGAGGCGGAGCCGGGCTGGGCCGGCCGCAGCGCCGCTGCTCCCCCCGCGCCCCCACCCGCACTTCAGAGGCTCGGGGGGGCCGGGCCGGCCCGGGGGACGCGGCGCTGGAGCGTGCGAGCCCTGGCGCGGAGCCCGCAGCTCGGTCACGCCGCTCTGCTCGGCCTCATCCTCCTCCTCCTCTTTCTCCTCCTCCTTACTCCTCCTCCTCCTCTCCCTCCCCTGCTGCTGCTGCTGCTGCTGCCGCTCCGTCCGCGCCGCCGGCCTGCGGAGAGACGAGCGCGGCTCAGCGCCCCCGGACCCCCGCCCGGGCTGGGTTAACCCTTCGGGGGGCGCTGCGGGTATCGGGGGGCTCTGCGGGCATCGGGGACCTTCCCCGCACCGTCATTTGCCACTCGCCAGCACCCCCCCCTGCACCGATGGTTCCCCTTAGCGAGGGTCCCCCGATATTCAGTCTGTGACTATTTCCCCATTTCCCCCCCGTATTTCAATCTGTGACTATTTCCCCCATTTCCCCCCCATCATTCCCATTTTTTCTCCCCGTTTTTTCCCCATTTCCCCCCCCGATATTCAATCTGTGACTATTTCCCCATTTCCCCCCGATATTCAATCCGTGACTATTTCCCCATTTCCACACCCCCAATATTCAATCCCTGATTGTTTCCCCATTTCCACACACCCCGATGTTCAATCCCTGATTATTTTCCCCTTTCCACAATTCCCCCGATATTTTATTCCTGATTTTTTTCCCCATTCACACCCTCCATATCCCCCCCTTGCCACATCTCTCCATATTCTAATCCTGATTATTCCCCATTTCCCACCCATATTCAATCCTTGCATTATTCCCCCATTTCCACACCCCCCAATAATCCTGATTATTCCCTCATTTCCCCAATATTCAACCCCTGATTATTTTCCCATAAGAGTCCCCCCAATATTTAATCCCCGATTATTTCTTTCCCCCTTGCCATCCCCCCAGTATTTAACCCTGACTCCCTCTCCTGACAGTGTCCCCAAAAAAGTCTAACCTGATTATTTTCCCCTCAGGATTGTCCCTCCCAATATTCAATCCGTGATTATTTTCCCAAAAAAAGGGTCCCCGTTATTAATTTCCCCTTGTGATGGTCCCCCCCCAATATTTAATCCTTGATCATTTCCCCCTCGGGATTGTCCCCCAAAATTTTTGGGGGGGACAAATCCCCGCCCCCCCCCCTTTTAACCCTGATCGTTCTTCCACCCTTCCCATTCCCACCTCCAGTTTGTCTCCTCCATCATTTTCCCCAAATATTTGTTCTTGATTCCCCCTCGTGATGTTCCCCCAATATTTAACCCTCGACAGCGTTGCCTGGCTAACCCCCGGAGTGTAACTCCTGAGCGTCCCCCCCTTGCCACAACCGCCCAAAATTTAATCCTCCATTATTTCCCCCATAAAAGGGACCCCGTTGTGATTTCCCCCCTTTATTTCCACCAATATTTAACCCTCGATCATTTTGTTCTGCCAAAAATCCCTCCCTTTGATCATTTCCCCCTTGGGATTGTCCCCCCAATATTTAATCCCGACTCCTCTTTGGGATTGTTCCCTCCGAATTTACCCCTCAGTCATTTCCCCTAATGATTAAACCCCAATATTTGCCCCCATAATGATTCCCCTCCGTATTTAACCCTCATGGACTCTCTCCGCCCACACCCCCCAATATTTACCTCAATTCACCTCCTCCCTTGCAACCAATTCCCCTTTCCAACGATTTCCCCTAATAATTCCCTCCCAAACCCCCTTTCCTTCCCCCCCCCATATTTTAACCCTTAACGATCCCACCAGCAAGATTCCTTCCCCCACCACAATTACCCCAATTAATCCCCCCTTTTTCATCAACCCTCCCCCAATTATCCCCTAATTATTTCCCCCCGCAGTATTTATCCCACCCAGGCACTGATTTAACCCCAAACCCAACATTAATTCACCCCAAGCACTGATTTTTACCCACCCCAATAACCCCACTCCGTCTGTTGATGTCCCTCTTCCATAATTTCCTCCTTGGAATGATTTTTCCCCCTCTCCCCTCCTTTTCCCTGCCCTTAATTCCTGCTGATTTCCCCCATTCCGGAATTACCCCCGCAAGGATTTGGCCCCTTGCAATGACCCCTCCCCAAATATTTCCTAAACACCCTCCCTTAATTAACAGAGATAATTAACGTTGCAATGATTTCCTCTGTGCCCCCACCCTATTTTTTGGGGTGATTTGCTCTGTTTTATTTTATTGAGGGGGGGAGGATTTTCCTGCTTCCCGGGACAGGATGGGTGACCCCGCTTTTCCCAGGGGTGTCCCGGTTTTTCAGGAGCCTCCAACCCCCCCGAATTCCCTTTTTTCCTCCCCCCGGGATGGCGGCAGGTACCGGGGCCGCCCGCTCGCGGCCACTCGGGCCGAGCATTTGCTTCGGATTACGGGAAAAACAAAAGTTCTTTGAGTTCCCCCCCTTCTCCTTCGCCCCCTCCGTTCCCCCGCGCTCCCCTCCACCCTCCCCGGAGGGATCGAGGAGCGCGGGGAAGAGGGGGCTGAGCCCCTCCGAGGAGTGGGGGTGTCCCTTCACCCCTTTTTTAGGGGTGACCCCGGGGGGAGCCAGGCTGGAGCTTCTCCCCAGCGGGGGCGGGATACCCCCGGCGCATCCCAGTGCGGATTCCCGGGATTCCCAAATCCATGGATACCCAGCCTCGCACGCCGCTCCCCCCATTTCCCGGGGTATCCCGGTTCGGAGACCCCCCCTCCATCCCATCCCATCCCATCCCATCCCATCCCTGGGAATTCCAGCGCCGCCACGGCTCCATCCCGGTGCGGGGAACGGGAGGGGGTCGCGTTTTTCCCGTTTGGGATCCCCATGTGGAGCGGGGATCCCTCCCCGGGGCCGGAGCCCCCCCGGTGCCCGCCCGGACCCGCGCCCCCCCCGCGGCCGCGCTCACTCTCTGCCCTACGCCCACCCGGTGGCGGCGCCGGGGTCACTGCAGGAGGCGGCAAAGAGTGGCCCTGTCCCCTCCCTGTCCCTCCCATGTCCCCAGTCCCGTGTCCCTCCCGGCCCATCCCAATCCGCCCCCTCTCTCCCCCAGGGTGTCCCTGGGCGCATTCCCAAAACACCTTCGCAAAAACACCTTCGCAAAGCGCCGGCACGAGGTCCCTTCCCAAACTTCTAGTCTTGTGCAAAGCGTCTCGCCCCACCATTCGGAAAAAAAAATAAAAAAAAAAAATCCCAAAAACCCTTCCCAAAGTGCCAGCCCGAAGCCCCTTCCCAAAGTTTCTTCCTGAATCTCTCGTGCAAAATATCTCACCCCATCAAAAAAAAAAAAAAAAAAATCCCAAAACCCTTCCCAGAAGTGCCAGCCCGAAGCCCCTTCCCAAAGTTTCTTCCTGAATCTCTCGTGCAAAATATCTCACCCATCAAAAAAAAAAAATAAAAAAAAATCCCAAAACCATCCCAAAAACCCTTCCCCCCCAAAAAAAAAAAAAAAAAGCTTTTTCCGAATCTTCTTCGTGCTAGCATTCTCGCCCCATCCAAAAAAAAAAAAAATCCAAAAACCTTCCAAGGTGCCAGCCCGAAGCCCCTTCCCAAAGTTTCTTCCTGAATCTCTCGTGCAAAATATCTCACCCCATCAAAAAAAAAAAAAAAAATCCCAAAACCCATCCCAAAAACCCTTCCCAAAGCTTCTTCCCGAATCTCTCGTTGTAAAGCACCTGCCCATCAAAAAAAAAATCCCCAAACCCACAAAAACTCTTCTTCAAGTGCCAGCCCAAAGTCCTTTCCCAAAGCTTCTTCCAGAGTCACTCTCTCAAAGCCTCACCCCACCCCAAAAAAAAATCCAAAACCCATCGCAAAAACCTTCCCAAAGTGCCAATTCCGAAGTTCCTTCCCAAAGTTTCTTCCTGAATCTCTCGTGCAAAATATCTCACCCCATCAAAAAAAAAAATCCCAAAGCCCTTCCCAAAATACCTTCCCAAAGCACCATCCCAAAGTTCCTTCCCAAAGCTTCTTCCTGAGTCACTCGCTCAAAGCCTCACCCCTTCCTATACACATTCCCAAAAATCCCTTCCCAAAAACCCCTTCCCAAAAACCCCTTCCCCAAGCGCCATCCCAAAATCCCTTCCCAAAGCTTCTTCCCGAATCAATCACTCAAAGTCTCACACTATCCCAAAAACAATCCCAAACCCCTTCCAAAAACCCTTCCCAATATGCCTTCCTGAAATCCCTTCCCAAAGCTTCTTCCTGAGTCACTTGCTCAAAGTCTCACCCCATCCCAAAAAACTACCCCAGATCAACTTCCCAAACCCTCTTCCCTAAATACCTCCCCAAAGTCCCTTCCCAAAGCATTTTCCCAAAATGTTTGCTCCAAGTGGCTCCCCAAAGAGCCTCACGCTGCCTCAAATCCCCTTCCCTAAAGAACTTCCCAAAACTTCCATCCCTGCAAAAAGTTCAGCCCATTCCCAAAGGATCTTCCTGAAGCCCATTCCCAAAGGATCTTCCCAAAATTCTTGCCCAAAGTACCTCCCAAAAAATCTTCCCAAAGCACCTCACAGTCTCCCAATGCACCTTCCCAAAACTGCTTCCCTAAACACCTTCCCAAATAATCTTCCTAAAAGCTGTTCCCAAATCATCTTCCCAAAAACTTTCCAGAAGCATCTTCCTAAAAACTGTTCCTGAATCATCTTCCCAAAAACTGTTCCTGAATCATCTTCCCAAAAACTGTTCCCAAAGCATTTTCCTAAAATGTTTTCCCAAAGGATCTTCCTAAAACACCTGCACCTCACACCATCCCAAAACCCCTTCCCAAATCTTCCTGAGGCCTCTTCCCAAAGCATTTTCCCCAAAAAAAACTGCTCCAAGCACTTCACACCTTCCTGAAGCAAATCCCAAAGGTGCCTTCCCTAAATCCCTTCCCAAAACGATCCCTGGCCCCAATATCTGTGGAAAACACCCCTGGAATTCCCAAAGAGGAGGCCTTTCCTCCTCCATCCTTTTCCATGGAAAAATCCATCCCTGGGATGTTTTTGGCTCCCCAAAGCGGCAAAATTTCCATCCTGGAATCTGCCAGTTCTTTCCAAGGGTCTGGAAAAGCCCCTCCAAGGGGCTGGGAATGAGCCACCGACCCAGAATTCCATAAAAATTTTAGGGAAATATTTTGTGTTTTCTTTTCCCGCTGCTGGAAATTCAAAGGAATAAGGGGATAAACCTAAAAATTATTTGTGGGGTTTTGAGGATTTCTTTCAGAGCAGATTCCCACCCTTTGGAGGTAAATCCAGGATTTTCCAGGGTGGGAGGTGGAGTCCAGTGGGACGCAGCCGTGGCATTCCCAACTTTTTTCCTGAAACCTGGGAATTTTATCGGCGTCCCCAAACAAAGCCGAGGGGCCGTGGGATCGCAAATGGGGTGGAGAAAACACCAGGAGCGACAAATCCCGAGGGGAGAGAGGCGCTGGACCCATTGGGAATGTGGGAATGCCGGGGTTCAATCAAGATTTGGGGTTCCCGGGTTCAATCCCGCTTTTCCCACGGGGTTGAACTCCAGAATCCAATTTTGCAGCACGAACGGGATTCGTGAATTCCTGAATTCCTGCCTCGGGAAAAAACTGGAATTTCAGAGCCGGGAGGGAATTTTCAGAGCTCCCTCGGGGCTCTCCCTCTACCCGGGCCCTCCAGCGCTGGAATTCTCTTCTCTCCCCAAATTTCCCGGGGATATATATAGCTATGCAGAGAGCGGCGGGCATTATCTCTCTCACCCAAAAAAAAAAAAA
>CM019217.1:2344532-2381444 GCA_009741485.1 Malurus cyaneus samueli | reverse complement strand
AGCACCACCTGGTGAGCCAACGAAGTGGCCGCCCGGAGGAGCACGCGGATGCTGCTGCCCCCAACACCGTGCCCCAACATCCCCTATCGTGGCGGGGAACTCCACCGCCACAAGAGGAAGGTCAGTCCCTCCGAAGTATGTGGAGGGCCAGCGGGAACCCCCTCCCCGTCCCCATCCACTACCCTTTATCCCCTTAATCCCTTCTTTTCTTCCCTCCTTCTTTTTCTTTCCCCCTTCTTCTCTTCTCTTTCCCCCGCTGATGTACTTATCAGTTTTCCTATCTTTCCCCCTCCCTCTTTCTTTTTCTTTCTTTCCCCCCTTCTTTCTTCTTTCCCCCCCTTTCCTTCCCGCCTTTTCATTCTCTTATCTCCCCCCTTTTTCTTCTCTTTTCCCCCTTCTTTTCTCTTTCCCCCCTTTCCTTTCTCCACCCCCCCTTCGTTCTCTTTCGCCCCGGGTTTCTTTTCTCTTTCCCCCCTTCTTTCTTCTTTCCCCCCCCTTGTCTTTACTCTTTCCCCCCTTCTCTCTTTCCCCCCTTCTTTTTCTTTCCCCCCCTTCTTTTCTCTTTCCCCCTTCTCTCTCCTTCCGCCCTTCTTTTCGTCTTTCCCCTTCGGTTTCTCTTTCCCCCTTCTTTCTCTTTCCCCCCCTTCTTTCTCTTATCCCCCCTATCTTTCCTCTTTCCTTCTCCTTTTCTCCCCCTTTCTTCCCTTCTTTTCCTCTTCTTCCCTTTCCCTCTTTCTCCCTCTCCTTCTTTTTTTCTTTCCTCACCTTTCTTCTCTTTCCTCCCTTTCTTCTCTTCCCTCCCCTTTTCTCTTTCCCCTTCTTACTCTTTCACCCTTATCTCTCTCTCTTCTTCCCCCCCTTCTTCTTTCCCCTTTTTTCTTCTTTTCCCTTTTCTTCTCTTTTCCCCCCTTCTTCTTTTCACCACCCTTTATTTCTTTTCCCCTTCTTCTTCCCCCCTTCTTCTCTTTACCCCCCCTTTTCTCTTTCCCCTTCTTCCTCTTTCCCCCCTTCTTTTCCCCCTTTCACCCCCTTTCCCCTTTCCCCCCTCCCTCTTTTTTTTTTTTTCCCTTCCCTTTCTTCTTTCGCGCTCTCTCCTCTCGTCTTTCTTCGCCCGTCCGCCGATCGCGCGTGGGCGTTCCGTTGTTGGGGCGCCGATCCTTTGGGCAAATGATATTTCCCTGCGGTTCTTGTGGTCGGTGGGATAGGGTCGGGGTTGGGGGACCGAGTGTCGCCCCACTTTGTCCCCGTCCATCCCCCCCCCCCGCGTATTGGGGACCCCGGACCTGTGACACCCCCGAATTCGAAGGCACCCGAGGGTGTCTCTGAAGCGGTGGGTTCGCGTGCTGAGGATTTCCTGCGATTTAGGGATTTGGAATCGGTGGGTCCAGGGTGGGGCTTGAGCCCTTTCAGTACCCCACATATTAAACCCCCAGACCATTCGCGATTTTTAGCTCTGGAACTGAGCGCCCCTTTTCGTGTCCCTCACCTCTAAAGGTGATTCTCCTGCCAAGGAACCGCACGGGGGTTTGGGGCGTGACTGAACCCCCTTTGTGTTCCACTGGGTACAACACGCCTCCCGGACACCCGTGTTAAGGTTTAGTGCTGAGCCCTTTTGCTCGTTCCCCCTAAGTGTGAATCCCCCTTTTTAAACCTCCCCAGTTGGGGTGGCTAGCCCTCCTTTTAGATCCCCCTCAGGACACCCCCCGGTTTGGGTTGCTGAACCCTTTTGCTTCCCTCTTTGATGTGACACTGCCACCGGGAGACCCCTGATGGGACACCGTCCCCAGACACATCCGATTGTGTGCTGAGCCCTTTTGACCTTCCCTCCTAAGGTTGATACCGCCCCAGGACACCGCCTGTTTGGTTTTGGTTTGTTTGGTTCGGTCGCCCAGCCCCCCTATTTCTGTGTCCCGCCCCCATCCCCGCAAGGGCTGGGTCTCTATTCCCAGACGGAATCCCTGGGAGTATGGGTTTGGGTAATGAAAGGGATTTCCCTTCCCCCGCCCCCACACTGGGGACCCACTAAGGCTGTCCCTTTCTCCTGTCCCCGGGGGTCCTCTCCACCTCCCTGCCCCGCGTCCTGTATTTACCTATTTGGAGGCTGGCCGATTAAATCCCCTTCCAAAACCCTCCTTCCCCCTTCCTCTCCTGTGGGGACTACGAGGGAAAACATACAGCAATTTGACACCCGCATTAGTCACAATTGTGAGGAGTTGATTTTAATTTAGTGACACCACAAAAAAAAAAAAAAGTTCCGCGTCGTGTCTCCTGCCCTAACCCGGATCGAACTGCGGTGCCTCCGGTTTTGGGGTTTTCCTTCGCATGGTTAGATATTTTCCAGCCTCGCAGAATCGGTTTTGGCAGGGAGGGTCTGTGGAATATGGGAACGATGAGTTTTTTCTCTTTAGCCAGCAAGGTGTCTATTATTCCCCCACTCCCAGGGAAAGTTTCAATCCTTCCAGGGAAGGTTTTATTTATATTCTCCCATCCAGAGAATGTTGTTTTTCTCCAGTCCATAGAAGGTTTATTCACCCATCCAGAGAAGGTGTTTAGCAGGATTCTAGTGCTGAGACCTGAAGGTTGCTCATGTGCCCGTCCCCTGCTCCTTTTACCCTCCTGCACCTCTGGAGATTATTTTTTGCTCACTTTGGTTGCCGAGTGGGGCCCGGGTGAAATTTTTTTATATTGTTTAAGAATATAAAACGCGGAATTCCCAACCTAGGGGAAAGCGCTGGCGGTATGGGAATGGCAGAGTATGGAAAGGTGAAGCCTGACCTCTGTGGGGATGCAGATGGCGAGATATGAAATGAGGGCAGGCACAGTGGTAGTGCCAACCCCAGCTAACATAGGGAGCTTTGGTAACGGGTTGTTGCCAGACACCCACAAAACCCGGCACGTGCTGGCACTCTCCCTCTGGCGGCTTTCCTGTGTTCCCGGGGTTATCCTATGGGGAAAATGTGTGGCTGACCCTAAAATCTAAAAAAAACCGAGGAACACGCTTTTGGAAGTATCTTGATATAGTCCTGAAGGTCTCCACTGTGACCTTCCTCAAAACCTATTTCCATTCCTGATATTAGATCGATGATAGGAAGGAATAAGGATTGTTCCACTGTCAGGTTATGTGGGTGATGGAATTCCGGATGCAGCTGTGGCTTGCCCTGCTGCATCCCCTGGAAAAGTGTCCAATGGCTCGTGCGTTTGTTTGGAGCACCCTTGGGACACTGGCATTTAGGGAACGGGTTCTTGGCGTGCCCCATGGCCAGCGGGGTATTGGAACTGATTTATGATTTTTAAATAACCCTTCTCCACCTCAAACCCATTCTATAATTCATAATTTTTGGGTATCACTTCTGGATTCCAAGCGACAAGGATGCCTAATTCCTATTCAATCTCTAAACGCCTAATTAACTTCCTAAATCGCTAATTCCTCGTATTGGGGCTGGGAAACCCTCCTGAGCCACGAGTATTCGGACAAAACCCGTCCCAGGTAGACGCCGACTCCTTCTCCCACATCCCATTCTTCCCGGGATCAGTAGCTTCCGGGATTGCTCCAGGAATTCATCATTTTTTCAGTTTTCTTTATCGGCCGGAGATTTTCTCACCAGAGCGCTCAGCTCTGGAATCAGCGCTCATCCCCGATTTCTCACTCCAATCTCCCGCAATTGCTGCTTTTGGGAGTGAAGCGGCTCCCTGACTCGCCCGCCCTGAATCCTCACCGAAAAAAACATCCCGGAGATAAGCGAGGCTGCCCTGATGGGTGAAAACGATTCATTCTGTTCTTATCACCATTGCGAGGAGCGATTAAAGCTTTTTCCCGTCAGGTTGCGGCCCGCTTCGAGCTCGTTTAACCCCGGCTTTCTTGCTTCAACAACGTTCAACTTTTAGGCTCTTCCCACCCCCGAAACTCGGAAGAAGGGCCTCGAGGTAGGGTTCTGTACCTAGGACAGGCTTAAATCCCAAACTCAGCCCAAATTTTCCTTTCGACCCGCCATGAGAACCAAGCAAGAAAGAGCTTGGCAAAGGCGGAATTTCCACAGAATTGCCCCGATTTCCTCAAGTGAGGCATGATTTTTAAAGATTCATGAAAAGATTCGAGAGCAGGTTGGAGTCCATGCAAGTGATGGATTTCCTGGAAATTCCTTTTGGGATGATGATCTGTTTAAAGGTCTGTGGGCTCTTGCTATCCAGGCCCTCTCAAAATTCTGATTGTTTACCTCCACCCTCGAGCCTTCACTCGTTCCTTTTAAATCCCTGACCCTGCCAGAATCGAGGTGGTAAGATTCCTTCACCTGGCGCAGGGATTTTGGCCAAAACGAGCGAAAAAAAAACAGAGCGTGGATCCACCTCACCGTTTGGTGGTCATCTCACCTCTATCCGTATGGCCTATAAAAATCCCTCTCATCTCCCGAAACCGCGGAGCTGCAGTTATTTGCAGCTCAGCTCCTCTTGCAGCGCTCGCTGGCAAGACGATCCGCGGTCTTCCTGACGGCACAGATTGTCACCGGGACTGGCAAATGAGCTCCAAACCCAACATGTTCTCTGCGGGGACGCTTCGGGCTTTTGCCGGAATCGCCAGCTCCGCGGAGCTTTCCAAGTGAATTTCAGCGTCCTCCGCGGAAAAACACCGGGTGGTATCGGCGAGAACGCCGATCTGCTGGGATGGATCTCGGAATGGGTTGTCGTCAGGGAGATCCTGGAGCTCCTCGTCCATTTCCCCATCCCAGCTGGTTTTTTTTTTTTTTTCGATCTCTGATGGAATTTTTTTATCCCATCCCATAATAATATATCCGGAATTATTGAATTCCATGAGTGTCGGGATAGGATCTGAGTGTGCGCTAGGTAGACTGAGGAGCAATCCCCAGTCTCTAACCCCATGCAGCGCTTTGCTTTCCCATCCCAAATTTATTGTAATTCCCTCGAGGAGCCGTCAAAATGATTCCCATAAGATTCGTGGAATAAACCTCCCTGTTTGGGAAATGAATTCTGTTGTTCATAGAGAGGGCAATCTCAGGATGTGGGGTTTCAGGCTTGGAGAGGGTGGGCAGGATGGGGGCTGGAACGAATCAGCAAGCAGGAATTCCTCTGTCAGGTAATGGCTTCCGACTTTGCCATTAGTCACCAGTGCTGAATTCCCGATAAATCAGGAAAACCTCAAATTTTTTGGGAAATCTAACACTCCAGTTATCAGACGAGGAGAGTGAGCTCTGGAGCAGTGATTGCCAGTTTGTGGTTGGCAGGCTGTGAGGGCTGGAGAACTGGGAATTCCAGCGCAGTTGAATGGCTTCTTATTACCCATTGTCACCGCCTTAAAAATTCCTAATTAATTTAAGAAAACTCCCTGTTTTGGGAAATGAATTCTGCAGTAACCGAGTAGTGAAATCTCAGAATTGGGTCAGCTTTGGAGCAAGGTTGTGGGTAGGATGGTAGGGCTGGAAATGGGAATATCCTCTTGATGGCCTCTTTGGAGATGTCCCCGCGGCTGGCTCCTGCCTCCGCTGGGCTGGGAGTCAGAGCCGTTACAGGAATAAATAACAGCGGACTGCAGGCTCCTCTCCCTCTCTTCCTGGATGGTTTTATCCCGGCCAGCCGTTCCTTGCCGCTGTCACGAGTTGTGTTGAGTGAAAAGGAGCTGGGGCCACCCCTGCTGGAGCCGAGCTCCATCAGTGAAATTGTTTGTCGGAAGTCACCTCCGGCTCTCGCAGGTGCAGCTGCGTCGCTCTCACCTCTGGCTGAGCGGGTTTGGGAACAGATCTCATGTCCCTGCTCAGCTGTGGAGGGTGGAATATCACTCCATCAGGATTGGAGGCCACGGAAGCCTTGAATATCATTTTCCTAGGGATTTGAAGGCATGGGAAGGGGCCATGATTCATTCCTCGGGATTGGAGCTCCTGCTTTAAGTTACTGGAAGGGGTTGATGGGATTCATTCCCTGCGGATTGGAGCATGGAAGGGGTATGGATTCGATTTTCGCCTTGCGATTGGAACGCCGACTGTAATTCCCTGGAGAGAGGTGATGGGATGCATTCCCTTGGGATTGGAGCATGGGAAGGGCGCCATGGTCATTCCCTTGGGATTGGAGCTGACTGCTTAAATTCCCGGAAAGGGTGATGGGACATCCCCAGGGACTGGTAGCATGGGAAGGGGCCACGTGATCAATTCCCTTGGGATTGGAGCAGTGGGAAGGGCCCATGGGATCATTCCTTGGGATTGGACTCCTGCTTTATTCCCCAGAAAAGGGATGGTTGATGGATCATCCTTAGGTGATTGGAGCATTGGAAGGGGCCATGGGATCATTCCTTGGGATTGGAGCATTGGAATATGAGCCAGTGGGATCATTCCGCTCCATGTTCTGGGTTTTTCCCATTCCTGTCCTGTTTCTCCATCGCACAATGCCTCTCCCTCTGCCACTCCCCGTCCCAGCCCAGCTTCCCTCCATTCCTTCCCATTTTTTCCCATCTCTCCTCAAAACTTCTTCAATTCCCGGTTCCGCAGCCAGGTTTTGGAGTGTTTATTCCTGGCACAACGGGAGCGGTTTAATGAATGGGCAAAGCGAGCCTGGTTTTAGCACTGGATTGAGGCTCTGCTTTTATGGATCTAATTCCAGCGGAAAAGCTGGAATTCAGGCCTTTCCGGTGCCTGCGAGGGTCCTGGTGGAGAAGGAGAAATGGAATTGGAAGTGCCCAGACGCGCCTTTAAGGTTATAGGCAAGCCTGAGCAGCGCCTGGGCCAGGAAGGAGATCAGGAGATCCCAGCTGGGAATCCGCATGGAAGCCGGGATGGATTTTCTCTTTCCTCGGGATCACCCAGCTTGGTGCGGTCCCAAATCGGCAAAAGAAGAATGAAATCAAGCAAAAATAAAAGCAATCATGGGATGCGCAGGACACATCCCGGAGGCACGAGGACGAGGAGCGGCCCCGCGTTCGGGTTTGTCTCGCGGGCGGAGCTCCAACGCTCATTAACACGGCGCAATTAGCGCTGTGCCCCGAGGCGCGCTGGCGGGTGAGCTCGATTTAGCGCCGAGCCAGAGCTCCGAGCCTTTCCTTCTATTTCAGGGGATTAGGACACAAAGGGCCGTAAATTACAGCCAATAGCGAACCAGCTGCTGCGGGCCGGCCGGGTGGCACAGGCGGGATTGGGTTGGGCTGGGAGGAAGGAGGGGATGCGAAGTGGCAGGGAATGGACCTTTCCTACAAAAAATCAGGGTTGTTAGAGGGTCTTTTAAGGTTTTAGGTTGTTTTTTTTTTTTTTTTTTTTCATTTTCATCCACCCTGTGCGATTTGGAATCCCACTGTGGAAAAGTTTTTTAGGGCTTGTTTTTTTTCATTTTGCATCCACCCTGCTGAGCATTTGACAATCCCACTCCCATCCATCGGAGGCAGATCCAGAATTTGTTGTCAAACGGTTTTGGTTAGCTGCCGATCAGCTCCAGGCCCCTCTCCATGTGGGGTATCATGCTGCCCTCAGATCTAAAATCCACGGGGAAAAGGCCTCGGAGTGGAAAAGGCTTACCATGGATTGAGAGGGCTTCCTGTTCCTGTTCAGCAGTAAGGAATTCCTGGCGCCGGGATGCTCCTTGACTTTACACCAACGTGCTGTCATTCTTCAGGGTTTAAATCCAGTAGTATAATTCCAATGGGATTAGGAAAAAAAAAAAAAAAAAAAACAAAAAAAAGCCACTGGAGGAACTTCCTGAGCTAAATGGAAAATCTGTGGGATTTCACAGGCATCTTGACCACCCAAAATCCCCCTGGCTCGGCTGCTTCTGCTGTGGGTTAGCTAGGATCGGCTTGTGGGATATCCCTGGAGCTGAACATCCTGAAGTTGAATTTTTGCACTTCCCGATCATTCCAGAGTGGGAATTTTTGGGTGGGAACTGCATCCTGCATCCACCTTTCAAAGGGAGATGGGAGCCGTCCATGACGGGAGGTTCAGGAGGCAAATCCTGGGAATTCAGGGTGTCCCAGATCCCATCTGCACTGCGCTTCCTTTCTTTTTCAGTCATTCTCTCCTCATCCTCCAGGCAAGCTCCAGAACCTCCTTCAGTGTGGTTTGCCGAAACATCCCATTTATCCCTCTGGGTGATAGCAGAGCCCTCATCGCTCCCAGCTGGAATATTTTTCCAATGAAATTTATCCTATCAGGCCATTGCTTCTCCAGCTTTCCTTCTCCTTCCAGGGGTGGCGTGAAATTGGGACACACCTTTTGGGGGTAATTTCTGCTCGTGTCATTCCCCTCTGGGAGAGCTTTATCCTCACACTGTTCTGGCAGGAGCTTCCTCAGAGTTGTTCCCTCATCCCACGGAGTCTTGCAATTCCTTGGTTTTCCTTGGAAAATCCCTGTCCAAGCTTTTTCCTGCCATGAAGCCATTGCGGCTCTGGAGGTGTTTTTCATTCCTTCAGGATGAAGTGACTGCACGCCCCAAGTTGGGAATTCCAGGCTCTATTCCCTCATGGGAGTGTGGGCCACCATACTTGCCCTGCTTTGTTCCCACTTCTGAATTTCGCTTGCGACCATGGGAAGAGCCCCTGAGGTTGTTTTTTAGATAGTCTGGGTTATTTAAATCCCAGAAAGGATCCTTCCTTTGGTGAATACGATAGGGATCCTTTCCCTTTTCTGCACTCCAACTCCTGAGGTTGTTTTTAGTTAGTCTGGTATTTAATCCGAAGGATCCTTGCTTTTTGTGTAATCCACAGGCATTCTTTTCCCTTTCCGATACTCCAGAAAACCGCATCAGTCAGTAAAAAATGGGATTTTTTTTGTCTTCTGAATAATTCGCTTCCATCTGGGAAAAGCTGACTGTCCTTCTTCTTCACCTCTGAGAAATGCTTGTGTCCACACACAGCTGTGATTCCGTAACCATTTGGGATCGCTCATCCCCGGGGTGGTATTAGTCATATCCTTAAACCTCTTTCCAACCCAACCACTCCCATGATTTTTGAGGAATGGGAGCTCCAACCACACCCGGTGGTTTGTGGGTTCTCTTCCCCACATCTTCCACAAAGGCCCATTCATGGGCTTCCGCACTTGGATCGTCTTGGATCAGCCGATCCCACCCCTTTTCCCCAGACACAGCTCCCCGTTCCTTTGCCATTCACGATGTTGATCTTCCCCCTCCTGGTAGTAGCATGAGGGATTTATTTCTGCGCTTCTGCATGAATCCCAATGTGTTTTGGGCTTGTTCCATAAATCTGGCCAAGGAGCCGAATTTTCTGACAGAATTTTGAGCTGGCGGATGATTTTTTTTGGGAGACCGAGGCAGTTTTGCAAGGGGATGCCCAGTAGGCAGATCCTTTTGGTCTCGCTCTCCCCCACAGCCCTTAACCTCACCTTTAAAAGGATTTGGGGTTGAAGCAAATCCCTAAGGATTGGGGTCCAAATCTTCACCATACGTGGTGGGAGGATGAGGAGTTCTTGCCAATGAGATTTTTGAGTTTTTGGAATGCAGATCTTTGGCCTAATTTTACTCTAATTTAAACTGAAAAAGCTGGGAGTTCCTCAAATCTCTTATATTTTTTAAACGTGAAAATCCAGGGTAGGGACATCCCTGGAAAGTGCATCACGACACGCCAAGTTCTGAAATGAATCCCTTACATTTTTTCCCAGCACTGTTTTTTTTTATTTGAGATTCATTTGATTTGCATGCCTGGCAAAGGGCTCATCTTTTAACCTGAGCTCACTATGTCCCAGCTCCCTTTGGAGGCCAGAGCTTTCACGGGTCGGAATCCTGCAGGATGAGCCTCCCTGGGCCCATTTCAGAGAAAAAAAAGGAGAAAAGAACATTCTTTGCTGCGTTCAGAGCACCGAATTTTTTTATAAACAGACCTCAGAGTGTCGGGGCAGGAGCAGGATTTTGTGGAATATTCTTCCTTCTGTGGGCCTTTCCAGCTTTTTGTGCTGTTTTTTCCCTTGTTCACGCTTCCAGTCAGACGGCCTCTTGCCGTGAAAGCTTTCCAAAAATATCCGGTTACAAGTGGGAATGGGCTCGTGATGAGGGCAGAACCATCAGAAGACGTGTGATGGACAGGGCTGGACAGGACATGCTGGCCTTTGGTAAATGTGGGAAAAATAGGACAAATCCAGGTTTGAGATGGACGCTTCCGACGACCCCGTCGGCCAAATCTCTGGCAGGTGCCAAATGGTTCCTGAAAAGTTTCCAGGCTAGTATCTGCTCGCTTTGGCGGGCCCAGCAGCTCGGGGCGGATGGGAGCAGGTGGCTGATCCCAATTTCAGATTTCCTCCATTCCTTCTTTTAGGAGGATGTGCCGCGTGGGAATGTGGGCGTTTCAAATCTAGCGGATGGCAAAAGGCAGGATTGGTTTGCCGGGGTTGGGTTGGAAGGGGAGAAAATGCGTGGGAAGCACCGTTCCTTCCACGTCCCAACCATTGCATGGGAATCATGCATTGGAGCGACATATAGAATTCCCTCAAATTCCTCAAATTCCCTCTCTTCTGGGCTGCAGTTTAAGGATGGGTTGGAGGTGTTCTCCAGCTGGGATCTGGGGCGCTTCCTGTCACACAGAGCTGAGGTTTGAAGGCTCTCTGTGCCTTGGAAAACCATAATCCTTAAAAATCCTTGTTTCCATGCGAGGCGGAGCGGAAGTTCCAGCAGGCTCGCTGGTGGTTCTTCATCAGAGCGGATTGGTTCAATCAATGGATGCAAAGATTTCCCAGATTTGGCTCTTCTGGGACATTTCCAAAGTGAAAACCGGGGCTCACATCCAGCGTTCCCCAAAACTGGTGAGCCCAGTGGCCGGGTGCCACCGACCTGCTGTGCACCTCTGGGTTAAACAAAGCTGAGCTTAGAGAATGATTTTGCCTCTTGGCAGCTCCAGAACAATTGTTTTTCACCCTGATTCTCCTCGCTTCGCCTGGATTTCGGTCCCTGGGCGGCCGAGCGCCTCGCGCCTCGACTTCACATAGAGGGCGCAGGAATTTTAGGCTGGGAGCTGCGGGGTTCGTCGGAGAAAGTTGGCTGCCTTCTCCTCCTTTTTAATCAAACTGAAGATGCAGTTGAACTGGAGGTGACTGGAAGGGGATTCCAGATTGTGTCTGGCCCGGAAGGATCTTGCTGACATTTGGGATTACGTTCGGAGCGCCGGCGGCGGCGCCGGGCCCGAGCGGCTGTGCCGGGGCTCGGGACTGTTTGCGAAGCTCCAGGAAGCAGCCAGCTGGAGGAGCCTCCTGGCATGAGGAGAGCTCCCAAAATTGCCAAGAAAGAACAAAATCCCCTGCCCCCCCCTCCCTGCGTGCTGGTGTGATGTCCTCCCTTCTCGAGGCTTGTGCTGACCCCACAAGGGGTTGGGGCTTCCTTTCCCAAGGGTCCTCCCATCGATTCTTTGGGATGTGATCCTTGGCTGTGGATCGTTCCCCTCTCCACCATGCAGTGCTTGGGTCAGAGGCACCTCTGAGACTGCAGTCTTTTTTCCAGGGATTGGGTGTCCCCAGGTGCTTCTCCTGTGGGAGATGTGGGGGAAGAAGGAGTAGAGCCCCAAGGGCCACCTCCATACGGGCTGGTGGCTCCGAGGCAGGGTGCAGCTCGGTGCTCCTAAAGCACAGGCTTGTCCTTCACTGGCCCTGCTTCCAGTGGGAAACTGAGCACGGAAGCTTTTTGTGTGTCACTGTGATCTTTGTCCTTATTCCAGCTCCTCGGCCATATGAAGGGCAGAACTGGAGAACTGGATGGGGGACTCAGTGGTCCCTTCACCAGCCCCACCCTAGGGGTTGTTGTGTCCCGACCATGTGGAACACTCATGATCGCAGCCCTGTTGTCAAACCCCGGTGTCCTGCTCACGGACAAAGAAACCATCTTTCTTCCCCCCTTCCCTTCGCCGGCTTTCCTCACACAGTCGACGTCTCAGGCTTTTATCCCGCTCGCAGGCTTTTTTCGCCCGAGCAGCCGCTTTTGTCCAGCCCGAAAATGCCGGAACCTCTCCTGCCTTTTCGCGGCTTCCGACCGGCTCCGGATGCGGAGGAGGTCAGCCCTCTGTCCCGCGCCCTCGCCGTGCTCTTCGGCTCCCCGCTGTTCATTCATTCAATTCATTGATTCACCTCCTCTCTTCATTCATGCCTCGGCTCCGCTGGCCGTCAGGGGACGGCTCCTCTCTCCAAGCTGATCCGCCTGGATTTTCCTCCCTCTCCACCTCCCGTGCGGGGGTTCCGCTCAGGTTCACCCAGGGCGCCCGCCGTCTCGCGGAGCTCCGCCCGGAGCTGCGAGGTGGACAAGAGGTGTTTTTTCACCAAACAAACTCCCGGGGAATGCGGGATTTAGCAATGAGGGTTGTCGCAGCCAGTAAATATTTACCTTTCCTTGGAGTGCGTGACTGCGGAGGATATGATTTGGCGTCACATTATAGCTCCGGGCGAGCCCCGGGTCGCTCATTGGAAAAGAGGGGCGGCTTTGATTTATGGCCCCCTCGGCGGGCTTGATGATAGCTCGGCAGCCCCCCCACCTCGCCTTCCATTCCCGCCGGGAAGCGGCACCGTTTTGGAGGCTCCCGCGGCGGAGCGGCTCCCTCCTCGGAATATCCTGCTTTAAATTGGATTTCCTTGGGGCTCGGTGTGCGTGTGCGCCCTGCCCCGTGCGTGCGTGTTATGTGGTTAAATAAAAAATGATAACAACTGCGCTTTCCCCCCCTTAGCCGGGGAGGATGCGGCTGGGAAATGCCGAATGAAAGCGCTGCTGTGCCGGGAAGGGACATTCCTGGCATTTGCTGGCTCCTCGCGCGGGCGGGCCCAAATTGGGAGGAAAAAATTGCGAGTTAAGGATGCCGTTAGCGTGGGGACCTGGGGAGGCCCAGTCCTGCTCGCTAGTTTTTACTCGCAGGGCTTAAATAACGCTGAGGCTTGCTGACATCAGGGATTTTTTTTTTTTTTTTTTTTCCCCTGGTTTCCCCAAGGAAATGAGGCGAGGCGAATCGCGGGCCTCTGCGTACGTGCGCGAGGCTCTTTTTCCGGCCTTGAACCCCTGTCGGAGTTCAGCCAGATTCCACCGGATCCGAAGGTTCCAAATAATTATTTTGCTTCGTTTTTTGCTGATTTCCATTAATAAAAATATAATAAGATTGGTTGTGATGCGGAGAGGTGGGAGGAATTGCGGCGCGTTCCGTTGGAAGACTTGTGTTTTCCCGCTGTGTTTGGGTGCGCCGTGTGGGTTCTGTGAAAATCCCTGGAAAAAGGGTGCTGTGACATCCAAAAACTGTGGGTATGAACGTAACTGGGATCCATTGGACAGGAAAAGCCGGCCCTGTCCTTTTCTGCACTAATGTGGCACAGGCAGATTCCTCCGTGTTCCGTGGGTTGCTTCCATTAATCCCACATCGCTTCTGACGGCTTTGGGAGAATCTCAGAGATGTGAAACATTTGGAGGAACTCAGTGCAAGGATTGAAGGATCTCTGGAGGATACCTCATTTTTTTTTTCTCTGTGCAGGTGAGATCTGAAGGATCTCTGGAGGAATCTCATCAGTGCAGGGAATCTGAAGGATCCTGGAGGAACCTTCCGTTGAGGGATCTGATTGTTTTTCATCCATTGAGCTTTCTGTGTGTTTTTTTTTTTTCCAGAATTGGTGGTTCTGGATTGATGAGATTTAGAATGGTGACTATGCTCAGTGTAGGAACATGCTGGTCCATGGAGAAGACCTGAGGAACGTGTTGAGGCCTGTGGAGAAACCTCCCCTTTTTCCTCTTTGCAGGTTTTCTCCAAGAGTTTCAGCCACGAGGCTCTGGAAGCTCACTCCTCCAAAGATCCTAGCTGGTGATCATAAGGAACGCTCGCGGCGCCTGGAGCAGCACCCCCGAGTCCATCAGATCGCTTGTCCACGCAGGCGCGAGAACCTGACGTTCTCACGCATGCCATGCCCCGCGTCCTGCTGGCGTTCCGCATCCCCGTACCGAGGAGCTCGGCCGCCTCTTCGTAGGTCTTACCAGCAGTTCGGGTGAGAGAACGTCTTCTCCTTGGCCCGTGGATTCTGCCCTTCAGCGCCACATTGAGGGGTGAGTTGGATTGGGTTCTCACCGCCCGAGATGATGGCATATTGTAACGGGGATTGAACTTAATCCCGTCTTTTCTCAGGTCTCGGCGCGGATTTTCTGCCTCAGAGGAGCCCGTTTTGGGTACACAATTCATTGGTTTGTGTGAGAAGAGGGACTAAAGATGGCATTCCTTAGTTTTTAGATGATTGGAATGGAAAGCCGGAGCATATAGCCAGGATTTGCCCAAATTTAATTATATATATTATCCTCACCATGGCATTTCCTGTTATTTTTTAGTTCATGGGATCTTTTCCTTTTAATTCCACTCCTTTTTGGAGTAAAACACGTCCTTGAAGGCCCATAAGAGCTAAACAGATCTTTGTAATTCCAAGGTTTAAAACAGGTCCTTGTAATTCTAATTCCCAGAAGTATTCCCAGTTGTTTTAGATTAATGATGCGAAAACGAAAACAATTACAAAAAAATGGACCTAAAATTGTGATTTTTGAACATGGGAATTTTTGATTACAGAAAGTGGGCCTTTCAAAATTATTCTTTTCTGATGTCATTGCATTTTTTCCTTTAATTTTTATTTGCTCCATTGGATGATTCAGAGGTTTCCCGCAGCAGGTTACGCCCCGAGCAGCTGCTGGGTCCCGGTAGGAATTGCTTTAGCTGGGACCATGTGATCAAATTGCTCGGGAAGAGGATTCTTTGGGATGAATGGGCTTCCCTTGAGGGACGATTTTCCCAGGGATTTTCCGTACCTCCTTGGGAGGAGCTGGGGGCTTGTGAACGCAGCGGCGGGGCTCCCATCCACCAACCCATCATTTACACCCGGGTGTGCGCATTACTCCGGCTAGTGATCTCCCCCACCCCGTTGGTTATCTCCTCCCCCCCAGGGACACCTCCAGCATCCTCTTTGTTTTGTTTTTTGTTTTGTTTTTTTTTCACCCCTCTGCGCTGAGCCCATCTTGTTTTATATTGGTTTGGCTAGCCTCCCTGGGTCTACGTCCGACAGACTCGGGAGCATGCATAGGACCACTGGTGGTGAGCTGAGCGTCCTGCTCACAGGAAATCCGGGCCCGTGAGACGCTGCAGAAAGGACTGGAAAAGCCACTCCAGGAGAACTGCAAGACACGCGGGCAAGGACTACGCCGACGCCCTGGACATCCTGATCGAGGAGCGGCAAGGGCACGGCAAGAGCTGACCATGCAGTGAGCTGAAGTAATGCCACACCCTGGAGTCAACACATGTGGTTCTGCTTTCCCTGAAGCAAAAAGCTGAGGATGCTCCAAGGAGGGAGATTTCGAGGCAGGATGAGATGAGCTGGGCACCATGATGTGTTGGTGGATCCCAACCAGATTTGCAATTTGTTAGCCAGCCCTTTCTAAAAAACTATCCCAGGTGAATCATTAAGGTTGGAGAAGCCTCCAAGATCATTCAACCCAACCTCCATCCCCACTAAACCAAAAACGGCCGCTCCATCAGTTTTGAGCACTTCCAGTGGCTTCCACCACGCCCTGAGCAGCCTCTTCAAATGCCTGACCGCTCTTCTAGAAAGGAAGAATTCTTCTGAACACCGCACCTGACCTCCCTTGGGAGCCCCTCTTCCAAGGAAAGAAATTTTCTCCTGATTATTCAACCCTGTAATCTCTCCTCGTGTGACCCTTCTGCTTGGTTCCGAGGAAATAAATTTTCCTGACACTCGCACACCTAAACGTGCTCCTGGGCACCTTGACCTCTTCAGGAAAGAAATTTTTCTTAATTTCCAGCTTGAACATCCACGGGTCACAACAGGAGCTTTCAGCCTCCAATGCAGGTATCTCATTGACTCCTGCCTTACTGCTCTACCCTCTGGTGGCTCCTTTGCAGGGCCCAGGAGGCACTTCAGCAGGGTTCCGATTCTGCAGCTGGGTTCACGCACACCAGGACATCCATTTCCTGGGGCCTCGTAGTCGTGATCCTCAGAGGCTCTGTGGGCGCCCCTTTGGTGGGTCTGTCCAAGGAGGGCTCTCGCTTTAAATCGTGACCAAGCTTGGTGGCCCATCCCTGGAGTGTCCGAGGGCCGTTATAAAAATGGACGCAAACTCTGGCAGGGATTTCGCCGCATCCATTCTGGTGTGGTTGGGAGAATTAGCCGAGGAGATTCCCTCTCCCCTCCAACATGCACCTTGGAGATCCATTCCATTTTTGGCGGTTCCCCAGCTTTGTCGATGGGTGTACGCGCATCTCGAGTTCACGTTATGGCCCACCGTTGCAGAGATTAATCTTTGGTGCGGCTGTTTTTTGGAGATGATTGTATGCTGTCCCATCCATGGAAATGTCTGAGGCCATCAAAAAATGGACACAAACTCTGCTGGGATTCCCTCATGCCATCCGGTGGGTTGGGAAATACGGAGGAGATCCCCTTCTGCCCATCCACCTGTTGGAGAATCCCATTCCATTTTTGCCCTCTCTCCAACTTTTGTAGATGTGATCCCTCTCTGCAGATCACGGCTGGTCCCGTTGGATGTTAAGTCATGTCAGAGTGTGCGTTTTTTTTGGGATCTTCTTATGGGCTTGCACCCATCCCTGGGTGTCCAAGGTCCAGACTGGACAGGGTTTGGAGTCACCTGGGATGGTTGGGCAGGTTCCCTGAGGTTGCACCAAGGTGGACTCTGGTGTCGTCCTGGATCGCAACCCAACCACTGTTCCAGTTGTGTTCTGAGACCGGGAATGGAAAGCTGTTTGTGGGTGACGAACACCCATGACACCCTTGATGCTGATGGCCCCGTGTCCCACCCCGGCTCTTCTCTCTCGCTCCCCGGACGGCACGCCTGGATGCTCATCTTCGCCGCCTGACGCTCACCACGCGCCAGACGCCGAGCACCTTCTGCCTATCATGTCAGCTGCTCAAACACCCGCGGATGCTGGAGAAAGTGGCGGGAGGAGCTGCGGAGCAAAGGGAGATCCTCCACTAACGGCTCCTGATCTGCGAGGGTCTCCCTGCGCCTGGACAACATCAACGGCCGTCCAGTACCTGACTGCGTCATAAGAGGTGCTGCGGCTCTTTCAACGCCCATGCTCCGGCGGTTGACCGCACCAGTTGCTGTCATGACTCGATGCTGGACGTGAGTGAGAGCCGCGCCCGGATGTGTCCCAGCCCAAAGCGCCGAGCTCTGCTCAGAGGGGCCTCTGAGGGGGTAACGAAGTGCTGGCTTATTAAGGTGAACCTGTCTCTCACAGGCAATCGGTGATAGGATGGAGAGGGCACACGCCTTATAGCTGTGGCGCCAGGGGAAATTTTTTCCATTTTCTCAGGCGGAGAGGTTTGGGCTGCCAGGGGGTCGCGTGGATGAGCCACGGTCCCTGGAGCTGTGTTTGATGCGACTAGTCACTGCGGGTTTGTATTGTGTGCGCTTCGGTGACCAAGTCTGCAGGACAAGGCCACAGGCTGAGCTCTGATCCAATAGCTTTCCCGTTCCTCATTAATTACCGTGATTCTGAGCGTGGATTCTGCTCTGGATCCAAGCAGAGGATTTGAGATGAGGGGTCAAGGGATGCGCCGGACGCCCTTCATAAGCGTGCAGACGGGTCGGGATGGCCGGCGGGTCAGCTTGACAGTGCGACGACCGAATCTGAGCTGGGGTGGGACTGAGGGGAATTTACGCATAAGGGCATCTCCCGCTGCCGAGATGACGGCCGGATTAGTTCACCGCCGCCGCGGCTGGAATTTCCTCCCAGCAAAACAAAACCTCGGGAGCTGCTTGTCGCCGTAAATCCTCCTAATGCACGCTTTGAGTCACAGACCTCGCAGAGTGCTCAGGGGATGATAAATCCTCCCCGTTTCTCATCGCCCCGGCCTCCTGACGTGGCTGTTGGTGTGTGGTGCTGGCAGGCAGCGGGGTGTGGGTCCTTTGGGATGCTGTGGGATTGTGTGGGATGCTCCGGGATCCTCTGGGATGCTCTGAGATCCTCTGGAATCCTCTGGGATGCTGTGGGATGCTCCTCGATTCTCTGGGATCTTTTGGGATGCTGTGGGATCCTCTGGGTTGCTGTGGGATGTTGTGGGATTTTCTGGAATCCTCTGGGATGCTGTGGGATCCTCTGGAGTTTTCGTGGGATTAGTGGGATGCTGAGACTGCTCTGGGATTTATTGGAGTGTGGTGACGGGGTGTGGGATGCTCAGTGAATGCTGTGGGATGCTCTGAGATCCTCTGGCATGTTCTGGGATCCTCTGGAATGCTCAGGGATAATGTGGGATTCTCTGGGATGTTTTGGGTGCTTCTGGGGATGCTCGTGGGGATATCTTCTGGGATGTTGTAGGGTGCTCTGGGATTCTCTGGATGTTGTGGGGCACAGCTCTGGGAGTGCCTCTGGGGCTGCTCCTGCCGGAGGTGTTCGCATTAAAGGCGATCTCTCGAGTGCAGCCGGCCACGCGTTCGTTTGTCTCGTGTTTGGGGTTTTTCTGGCCACGGGAGAGCTCGGCAGGAAGGAGAAGGCTCTGTGTCAGCTCCCACCCCATATCCCAGAAGAATCCCAGAGCCTCTCCAGCACAAGCCACCGAGAGGTATCCTGCCTTCCTTTTGCTGGGGGATTTATTTTATTCAGATTTTTGCATGCGAGGGACTGCTGGGTTGAGTCGGAGATTTGGTGTCGTGTTGGGAGGGAGAGGAGCAGAAGCTCCCCGAGCACCCGGGCAGGTGCTGGGCTCCCACCAGAGCCGAACTCCAGCTCAGGACATCCCTCCCTGACCTGAGGCACCTCCTCCAGCCCATCCCAACCTGCCGAGGTGCAGCGGTCACCACGGGGCGGCCGCAGACGGTGACGGGAACCGCCGTCACCCTCGGGGCGGGGGCAGCTTGGCTTTCGGCTCCGAAGGGGTCCAGGGAAGTCCAGGGGCTCGGAACGGGGAAGGACAAGGTGTGGCTCACCAGGTGGCTTTGCAGGTTGTGCTGTTGCCTCTCAGGTCGGGAAGGTCGCGGGAAGTGTGAAGCGAGCGGAGGCGAGGCCGGCCCGGCACTGGCGGGGCCAAGGGGGAGAGAGGCAGGTTTGGAGCCAAGGGAAGCGCTTGAGGTTGGAATGCCAAGAGCCAAGCTGCCAAAAATCCCCCCTGGAGCATACCCGGGGATGGCGTTCCCTCACACCGGCGTGCACGGCTCGATTGAAGCTGGAATAAAATCCCCAATCTTCTGGGATTCCCAATTCCCATTCCAATCCAGACCTTATTTCTGGGTGGTGGCCGAGGTGCCAAACCCCGAAGGAAGGTTGCAGGAGCGGAGGCTCAGATGGTTTTCCAGCCTGGAATTTTGGAGTGGAACACCACCAGCTCAGGCCCTGCTGGGATTCCTGGTGAGTCCTTGTCCTGGATTTGGGGAGAAAACTTTCCCGGTTGGTGGAAATCCAAATCCCAAAGGGCAGAGGAGAACACCAACCTGGATAGGGTGGGAAGGGACAAACATCCGGGGAGAGGTGACGGGCACACGGAGGTGTCCATGGGTTTTGTAGGGCTTGGGAATGGGGACGGAATGGGGACGAGCTGTAGGGTGAGAACCCTGGGGTGCTCTGCAGGATCCCCCATTTCCTGTGGGATTGAGGAGGCTGGGAAAAGGGAAAAGCCAGAGAAGGGGATGGACAGCCAGGATGGAAGGGCTGGGTAATGTGAAATTCCTCGGACAGGCGAGCAAAATCCCCTGTTCAGACTTTTCTGGAAGGGCTCAGTCTCGCTTCTCCTCACGGGGAATCCCTGAAGGGTTTTCCCCTGAAATTTTAATTTTCACATCCAACGCCATTCCAAAGTGAGAACAAAACCTGCTCTGGGGTGAGTTTTGATGGGGATGGGCGCTGCAGCCATCCCAGAAATTCCATTTACATCCCGTGGATATTCAGTGTTTGTGTGGGGGAGTATTTAATCCAGGCTGAAGTAAGCCAGGCTTTGTTGTTCCAGTCCTAACTAATATAACTTGACTAAAAAAAGAAAAGTTGCTGCAGTGGGTTTGCAGAATAAAGCACTTTGAATCTCAGAATTTTTTTTGTTTTTGTTTATTTTTTTTTTAAATTAGCACAGTCCAATTTGCTATAATATTATTTTATACACTTTTTTTTTTGGTCTGTCTTTATAAACTATTATAAGTGCTATTTTTGTTATAATTCAAAAATAGATATTTAGGAGAAAGTCGTGCTGTTAAATATTTGTTATTTAGTAAAAATATGATTTTTGGTTTTTTTCCTCTTTATTGTAAACGTTGTCTGGGAAAAAAATATTAATGAAGCACTTGTGGGGGTTTTTTCGTTCGGGAATTGGTGCCGTGTGAGGTTGTGTTGCAGTCATGTGGGTTTTAATATGTACAGAATATTCTGTGTCCCATATTAAAATGAATGTTGTGTATTTTGTGATCCCAAAATAAAACAAACAGGAAAAAAAAAATCATCTCTGTGGCTTTTTTCTGGCATTCCGGAAGAAAAAGGGTCAGATCTCCCAAATTTCGGTGTCGAATTCCAACTGCAGGTCCTTGGAAGGCCCTGTGGGATTTTGGCACCCAAAGAGCTTGGCCGAGGTGAACCCAGGCTGAAATGGGCCCAAATACAGGAAATTCCACTTAAAAATACGATAAAAACCATAAAATTATAATATTTTGATGGGGAAGATGCCCAAAAGTTGGATCAAGTGGGAGGGTTTTGGAGTCTCCGTCCCTGGAGATTGGACACGGTCCTGAACAACCAGTCCAAGGTGAATCCTGGCTGATTTGGACCCAAACACAGGAAATTCCACTTAAAACTAAAAATATTTTTATGGGATGGATGATCAGGGTTGGATTCGAGTGGGGGGTTTGGAGTTTCCATCCCTGGAGATCAGACACGGCCCTGAGCCACCTGTCCAAGATGAACCCTGGTTGATATGGATCCAAATACAGGAAATTCTATAAAATAAATATAAAATAAAATATATATTTTTATTGGAGGATGTGTGTTGGATCAGGGGAGAGGTTTGGTCTCTCCCTCCAGGAGATTGGACATGGACCTGACCAAGATCTCACAGCTCTGAGGACCAACCCATCCCAAGGTTTTTGGGATTTCCAGGACACCTCATTTCACCCAGATTATTTCCCCAGCAGGAGAAAGGAAGGAAGGGAATGCAAATATTCCAGCTCTGTGTGTGTGTCCTGCTCTTTGCTGCCATTTTTTCCAGGATTTGTTCCATATGGAATTGGCACAGGAGATCCCCATGGATGGAAGAACAAACACCTGAGTGCTGAAGGCATGGGGTGGTGGGCAGGAGATGTGGGGTGGAGCAGGCGAGGCAGGACACGATTCCAAAGGTGGGACATGATTCCCAAGGTGGGAAGTGATTCTAAAAATGGGACACAATTCCTGAGGTGGACACAATTCCCAAGATGTGACATGATTCCCAAGGCGGCACACGATTCCCAAGACAGGACACAATTCCCAAGGCAGAACACGATTCCTGAAGCAGAACATGATTCCCAAGGTGGGACATGATTCCCAAGGCAGGACACAATTCCCGAGGTGGGACACAATTCCTGAGATGGACATGATTCGCAAGAGGGACATGATTCCCAGATGAGACACGATTCCCAAGGCAGAACACGATTCCTGAGGTGGAACACAATTCCGAGATGAAATAGATTTCCAAGGCAAGACGATTCTGCAGGACGATTCCTGAGGCGGGACAGGATTTCCAGATGGGATACCATTCCCAAGGCTGGACACACTGATTCCTGAAGCAGCAGGACACAATTCCCAAGATGGACAAAATTTCCCAAGGTGGGACACAATTCTTGAGATGGGCACGATTCCTGAGGTGGGACATGATTCCCAAGGCAGGACACAATTCCTGGGGCAGGACACGATTCCTGAGGGGACAAGATTCCGAGGGATCATTCCAGGTGGACACAATTCCTGAAGCGCGAGGACACAATTCCCAAGATGGGACACAATTCCTGGGGTGGGACATGATTCCCAAGATGGGGCAAAATTCCCAGTGGGACATGATTCCCAAGGCAAAACACGATTCCCAAAGTGGAACACAATTCCGAGATGGGCAATTTCCAAGGCAGAACACGATTCCTGAGGTGGGACATGATTCCCAGATGGGATACGATTCCCAAGGCTGGACACGATTCTGAAAGCAGGCACATTCCCAAGATGGGCACAATTTCCTTGAGGTTGGACACGATTTCTGAGTTGGCACGTCAGTGTCCAAGGTGACTGTCGTTCCCAGAATGGGCACCATTAGGGCCCAAGTCCAAGGGTACACAATTTCCTTAGGATGTCACACAATGTCCATGAAGCATGGGGACCCTTCCTCAAGTGGCAGCAGATACAAGGTTTCCGAGGTGGACACAATTACTGGGTTGGACACTGATTCCGTATAGTGTGTATATTGATTTCCCAGGAGTGCGGGGCAAATTCCAGAGAATGCGGACACAGGTTGCTCTACAAATGGGAGCATCACTCTTCCCGTAGTTGAGACACGTATTCCTCGACGAATAGGGTATCGAAGATATTTACTGGTAAGGTTGCGAGATCAACTCATTTGCTCGCACGAGGTGGGATATCTCCAATATGGTAGGACATCCAGGTGCCGAAGTTGTGGACAGCATCATTCGGCGAGTGCAGAATGCACCCGCGTGCTGTTCTGCAAGAGTGTGAGTGCAGTGCCCGCGTTCCTCCCGACGCTCCCATCACTCTCCATCTTTGGGGCTCCAGGAAGACGTCGACTACTCGTGCGGCTCCCTCAAATGCTATCATCCTCGCATATATTTTAATTCAGTGTATCTTGTGTGTATTTGTGCTCCTGATGCTTATCAAAGGGACCATGAATTTATTCAGATAAAGCTCTGGCCTGTGGCATGTGTCGATAAGAGAGGGAGCTGGCGTTCCTGGATTGCTGCAGTTACGGGAGTGCTACTGTGATCGAGCTGTCACTTGCTCTTATAAAAAAGGAATGCAATTCAACGCTATAATATATATTATCCATTATAAATTCTCCTCCGTTCCTTCTTTCCCCCATAAAATACCCTCTATCTGATCCCTAATATCTTCCAATATACATCCACATCAAACTCGTAATACAAACTTCTAAAATACCCTTAACCATACCATCCCTTCATAACTTTCCCTCTCTTTCCCTCTTCTATTCCTCCAACTATTTTTCACCTCTTCTCTTCCAAAACCCACCTTATTTTCTCATCCCATTCCCAACCCACCCTCTTCACCTCCCCATCTTTCTTTCCCTTTCCAATCCCACAAACCCTCTTCACTCCCACAAATATTTCCTTTTATTTCTTTCCCCTCTTCTTATTTATTTATATATATTTCATTATCTTCCATCTATATCTCACCACCCCTAATATCCTCTTCCAACATACATATTTTTTTTCCTCACTACTCTTCCCTCACCCTCTACTCCTTTCTTTCCACTCCTCTCTCATCTCACTTTACTCCTCTTAACTATAACTACTTAATTTTCTTTTAATTTTCTCACAAAATATAAATTCTAATTTTTTTTCCTCTTTCTTCTCCTTTTTTCCCCTCCTTTCTTCTCCTTATTTCCCCTCCTCTGTTCTTTTCCCTTCTTCTCTCCTTTCTTTCCTCTCCTTTTTCCTTTTTTCCCTCCTTTCTTTCTCAGTTTTCCCCCTCCTTTCTTCTCCGGTCTTTCTTTCCCCCTCCTTTTCCCCTTTTCTTCTCCTTCCCTCCTTCTCTCTTTTCCTCCCCTAACTAAACTGCATAAAGGGAGGGGCGGGAGGAGCGGGGGGAGGGGGTTGGTGTTGAGCTACGGGAGGTGGTTTCGTGATGCCGGAGGATTGGGGGGTTTGTCACTATGCATTGCTCCGTGGGTGCTGTCATCCGGGTGGTGATAGTGAGGTGGGTATCCTTCCGCTCGAGTTCACGATCTGCACCAATTTTTTGGGGTTTCCTTCCGTGCGGGATCGGGGCAGCTGATCTTGGATTCTGCTCCCTATAACTCGGTGCGGCTAGAATTTCTCGTGTGGTTTGCTCTGGGGTTTGTCGTGTCGAGTTGAGATTGGGGGGGGGGGGGCGGTCGGAGGAGCCCTGCCGTCAGGATCAAAGATGCCTACGCCACATATTTTTGGGGAGAGCTTCAAGTTCCGCGTGGGGACAGGTGAGGATTTTTAGGATGTTTCCTTGTGGATTTTTGCTGCTGTTGCACCCACGGAGCGGGGTCTGTCCGCCATCCACTGTGCCGAATACGGCGAGGAGGGGAAGTGGCAAAGTGGGGTTGGCAGAAAATGTGAAATGGCGAGGGATGTGTTGGGCGAGTTGGAGGAGCCCGGGGTGCCGTGGGGACCGGTTTTTGATGTGCTGTCCCGTGCTGTCAGAATCCATGGAGGTTTTTGGGGTGCTGGGGTCGCATGCTGGCGTAGCATCGTGCCTTTGCGCCGTGTGCGGTGGTCTTATCAGGAGCGGTGGAGTCCGGTCCCATGTTATCCCAAAAGCCGCTGCATGCCTGGTTTATCCAATCGCCTTTAGTTCCATCATTTCCAAACCCGCGCCGGTGTTCCATCGTTCACCGTGCGGCTTCATTATAACTCGTCTGCGTTCCTCTCTTTTCTTCTTGTTGTGTTGGGGTGCTGAGAGGCCCGTTTTTTGGTTTTTGGTGGGGGCTGCGCGGGTGTGGTTTTTGGTGGATGGGGTACGGGGCGGTTTTTTGGGTTATGGATGGGGAGCTTGAGTGGGTTTTTGGTACGGGTGGGGGCGACTGCCGCGGGGAGCGTTTTTGGGTACGGGGGGACGCGGAGCGTTCCGCGCTGTTTTTTGGATTGGTGTCGAGCGACGTGAGGGGGCGAGTTCGGCATGATGTGCTGGTCCCAGTGTCAGCCCTTCGGTCCGGTGAAGGGACGTGGTCGGTCACAGGTTTCGGGGTCCCCCTCGGTGCTCCCTTATGTTGTCACAATTCGGCTTTCAATTTTTGGCATCCCCATCTTCTTTGGCTTCCGCGCTCTCCCCGGTTTTCGGGAGGTGTGGGGTGGGACCGTGGTGGTTTGACGCAGAATCACATGGGAAATCTAAATGCTCGCTGTTCCATGGTTGGTTACCTTGGAAGTCTCTTTTCGATGATGTTGGTGGGTTTGATTGTCGGGTTCAGGTTCTTCGACGGTGTCTTCCCGAACGAATGAGCATGGACAGATTTAGTTTTAGCGCCTATCGGGATTTGTGGCGGGAGGGGTGGGGTTCGGAGCTGAGGTGCCTGGATCGGCGGGAAGGGGGGGGCAGTCCTCTTTTGGTTTGTTTTTCGGTGTGGAATGTCGGACGGGGACTGCCGTTGCTTCAGGGGAAGCGCCGGGGGGGATTTTTGGCATTGAGGCATTCCAGAGTTTCTCGTGCTTTATAGCTTAATCCTTCGTGGGTCTTCAACTTTCCATCTTCTTATTATTGATTTTGATGCTCCTTAATGCTCCGCGGGGCGATGGTCTTGGGTTCATGGTCCGTTTTTTGCTTGTCTTGGCACAAGGTTATTTTTTTCGGTACCGATCCATCGATTTTTGTGATTTTTGTCCGCCCTCTCGCGTGGAGGTCCGGCACGAAGTCGGGGGTGTTCTTTTAGGTGGGGTTACGGCTGAGCATTCGGGGGGCTGGGATTATAGCTCCCTGGGAGAGCTGGCTAGCAGGGTGTTGGTGGAGGTGGGTGTACGGCCATACCGTGACGGGAGCCGAACAGTTTTCATGGGTTTGGATGGGTTTTGCCGGTGGGCACCTCGGGAGGGACGCGGCGTGCCGGCGTGCTTCTCTCTTTCACTTACCTTTTCTTGTTTCAAAAAGCTAGGCATGGACAGGGAGGAAGGTCATCGATTCCATCACTTGGTTTCTTCGGGTGTGTGGTGAGGTGATCCCAGGTTTCTGTCCGAATTTCCTGCAAACTGAATTTTGGGAATGTCCTTTCGTCTTTCTTTTTTGAACCATCGTTTGGTGGGTGGCTCACAGGTGTTTTTCGGATGGGGAGGATTGGTTTGCGGCCTGTGTTTATGGGAAAAGCATTCTTCAGGGATTTTGTGGAATCCCCCTGGATTCCTGGTTTGGTTTCACCGGCCGGATCGCACTCGACGGCCTAGTTTTAGGGGAAAGTTTTTCACTCTGATTTCTATTTTCCCTGGTAATTTGGTTGGAAGGACATTAGGCATTGGTCACTTGGATGCGTCGGGTCACCGTTTGGGAAAGCTAACGGGTTTCGGTGTGTGCCGGTTTTTGGATAGGGATTGGGAATAACTCCTGGCCCTTCTCTGGCCTCTTCTGGATTTCCGTGTGTCTCTGTCCTTCCGGCGTAGGCTTCCTTTTTTCTGTTTGTTCCTGGGTCAGATCCCATTCCGCCGGTGCCTTGTGGGATTAGGGAGGAGGATCCTGTGGATCTCTTTTTTCGCTGAGCCCTTTCCAGTCCCTCAGGATTTTCCGCCTTCCCAGTCTGTCCCTCCTGGCTTGCCTCCTGTCCTGAATGGCATCCGAATGGACAGGCCTGAGTTGCTCAGGGCTCTTCCGATCCTGTGGACCGGTTCCCAATCAGCCCACTGGATTTTCACATAGCTCTTCTCATGAAATGGATTTGGAGCAGCGATCCAGGTGTTCTAATTTCATGGCTCCGTTTTGAGGGTCTTCCTGTCCCTTGGCACATCCAAAACCGCCTCCCTCCCAAGCAAATCACGGAAGCCGAATTGGACAATATTCAAGGGGGATTTGGGAGCGTGAACTACAACCAACTCCGTCCAGAGAAACTTCTCTCTTTCCAGGAACAGGAGCTCGTTCCGTGACAAACGCTCCGAACGCGCATACTCGTTGACAATTACCTTTCGAGGTATCGTCTCATTGTAACGGGAAAAAAGCTGAGAGGAAAGAAAGTCCTCGACTTGTCGAGGACGTGGAATTGTAACAGAGCGGAGGAAGCCGAGGTCGTTGGATGTGGGTTTTATTGATTAATGGATTTTTGCATATTAAGGGATTTTTTTTTATTTAATGGAAGTTTTTGATTATTAAGGATTTTTATATAATGATTTGTGATTATTAATAATTTTTATTATCTTAAGGGATTTTTTTAATTTAATGAATTTTTGTTTTAGTTTTTTTTTTTTATTTTTTTATATATTAAGGGGCTCTGGTACTAAAGGGACTTGGTTGGTTTTGGTTACTAAAAGGGTTTTTTTGACCATTAAAGAATTCTTTGAACCAAGTGATTTTTTCACACCAAAAGGGAATTTTCTCAGTGAGTGAATGGATTGTTGGAGCCACTGCCTGGAATTCTCAGGAATGTTCGGGTTTGAATCCCACGCTTATCTTTGGGATCAGTGTGGGATTCTAGATGCAGCCGAAGGAGGGATTGTCCGCCCTGCTCTGGGGTTTGGAAAATTAAAAAATTCTAATTCTGAGGAGAGCTTCAAGGCTGGGACTGAGGATTCAGTGACATTCCCAACAATCCATTTTGAGATTTTTAAGGTCCCTTCCTTTCCATCTTTTCTGAGGATGATTCCATGAAAAACACAGCAACCTCCAGGAGTCGGGTGATGAGATTTTTTTTGATAATTTTTTTTTTAATGTGATTTTTTGATGAGTAAACCCACCCTTCACTCCCTAATTTTGGGTCCCTCCACTGCAGATTAATCCCAAAAAAACACACAAATACACTGGCTTAACCACGGCCCCAAGCATCCCTACTCCTCGCTTTCCCACATTTTTCCACGCAAACCTTTATCATCTGTGCTTTATCAGCTCCATCATCAGCTGTAAAATAAATAATCAGGGAGATGCTCCGAGTCAGGATTTTGGCGCAATCATCCCTTGTAAAGGGAAATTTTCATTCCCAGCATGGGATAAAATGAAAATCCTTCATTCCGAGTGCACAGGGAGACCTTCAAACAGGAATAATTGCCAGAAATCCATTTGCTATTCCGGCACTTTACATCCTTCTGCTGTCACCGTTCATCATTTTTTAAAGTACAGATCAGACACCGAGGCCATCCAGGTACTCTGAGTTATTATCCCGGCATTTGGAAGATTTATTGGGATTTATTTCGGGGTTTCAGCCAGTTTTTATCAGGAGGAGCTGGATGCACCAGGAATACCAAAGAGTCTGAATCGGGGTGAAGCTCCCTGGACTGGTTTTGGGATGGAGGACTAAATCCTCCATTGCCATCATGGCAGGGCTACGCATCAATGTCCCCTGCGGATTCCAGGTGGGCATTGAATTCCATCCCAGCCCCTCGCCACCCTCTCAGGCAGGAATTCCTTGCCATGATCCCAGCCCAAGCTCCCCTTTCCCAGTGGGATCCTTTCCCTGTGTCCTGTCCCTGCAGCCCTTGGCCCAGTCCCTCTCCAGCTTCCTGAGCCCTCAGCCCAGGGCTCTGACTCTCCTGTGTCCTTCTTACTGGATATTCTGTTTTTTTCCCATTGTATTCCATTTCAAGAGTCCTTCCCCATTGAAATTCCAGCCAAGCCCAGAGCACAGGGTCCATCAGAGCAAATATTCTGGAACGATGCCAAGAAACCACCTGGAAATCCATCACCTTCTCCCATTTCCCTCCTTTCAAAAATTCCTGTAAATGTTATTTAGGACACTGCGGATTTCAGCTCAATTTTTCTCTTAGTTCCAGTTTGGAAGGGCCTGAGCCTGGAGATTTCCAGGTGAAATCCTCATTTCAGGGGCACAAGGCCGTTCCAGTCCCATTTCTTTTTATACGGGAGCCAAAATTCCCTTTGGTTTTCAGAAGGAGGGGGAAAACCGGAGAAGAAAGGAGGGGGAAAACGGAGAAGAGGGAGGGGGAGGAGGGAGGGGAAAACGGAGAAGAAAGGAGGGGGAAAAACGGAGAGAAGGAGGGGAAAAACGGAGAAGAAAGGAGGGGAAAACGGAGAAGAAGGAGGGGGAAAAACGGAGAAGAGGAGGGGGAAAAACGGAGAAGAAAGGAGGGGGAAAAAACGGAGAAGGGGGGAAAGGGAGGAGGGGGAAAAAACGGAGAAGAAAGGAGGGGGAAGAAGAAAGGGGGGAAGGAAGAAGAGGGGGAACACAAGGGAGAGGAGGGGAAAACCGGAGAAAGAGGGGGAAAAACGGGAAGAAGGAGGGGGAAAAACGAGAAGAAAGGAGGGGGAAAGACCGGGAGAAGGAGGGGGAAAAACGGGAAGAAGGAGGGGCAAAAACGGAGAGAAGAGGGAAGGAGAGAAGGGGGAAGGAGGAAGGGAAAGACGGAGAGAGGAGGGGGAAAAAGGAGAGAAGGAGGAAAGGAGAGAGAGGGGGAACGGAGAAGAAAGGAGGGGGCAGGAAGAAGAGGAGAAGAAGGGGGGGAAAAGGGAGAAGAAGGGAGGGAAAAACGGGTAGAAGGGGGGGAACGGGAAGAAAGGGAGGGGAAAGGAGGAGAGAAGGAAAAAACGGGAAGAAAGGAGGGGGAAATGGAGAAGAAGGGGAACGGAGAGAGGGGGGGAAAAGCGAGAGAAGAGGGAAAAAGGAGAAGAAGGAGGGGGAAACCGGGAGAAGGAGGGGAAAACGAGAGGAGAAACGGAGAGAAAGAGGGGGAAGAAGAAGGAAACTGGTAAGAAGGAAAGGGAAAAAAATCATGTTGTGCTACAACACCTTTTCCTGTGCTCTCGGACAACCTTTTAAAAGAATTTCAGGTTCAGCCTATTAACAACCGAGGGTAGTACGTGAGTCGGGCGGAGCCGAGTGGAAGCAACCGGAGTCCAGGACTGCAACGGGATAGCCAGCAGCTCTGGGCCATCCAAAAAAACTCTCCCCGTACCTTTGGAGCAGGAGACACCTCATCCCCTCAGGTGTGGTGAGCCTCGCTGGAAGCCATCGATGCCAATTATTCTAATATCCAAGCAAGGGAGGGGGCCAAAGAATCCAAGGAATACCTTCCTGCTCGGGAGAGTGCAGCGGGGTTTGTGGGATTTGACGGAAAGAAAGGATGGGGAGGTGCCGCGGGTGGGTTGGATGGGATGAGACAACTAAGGGTGGGTTTTGGCACAGCCGGACGCAGGTGCATCCCCCGTTGGCAGGCCATCCCAAAGGAAAGAGCGCCCCAAAGTTCTGAGGGACCCTGGGTTGGTTTCCGGTACATTTTCCAGCCAAAGTTCTGTCCTTCCCGCAGCCTCTTGCTCTTGGATGTCTCCTTGAGCAATCCACTCTCCAGGTCTGCCGGCCTTATAGCCGGGTCTTGGGCGAGGAGACCGGGCCATTTATTGACGCTATTACTATTACCCAGCGTCAAGCTTGTCCTGAGCAGTCTCAGCTGCTGCTCCACCAGTGCTCGTCTGGCTCGCTCATCAAAGCTTTTCCCCCCAGGGCAGAGCTTCTGAAAATTTATGGTCTGGAAAGCTCGGCACAATCCGCTCCCTGAAAATACTGCGGGTGTGGTTTTGGGAGAGGTGGAGTCGACGTTCTCTGGAGCCCCAAATGGGAGGTGATGGGGGTGGGACCTGGGCTGCTACCCACCACCTGTGAGCAGGCACGGGGATGCTGTGGAGTGTCCTGCCCTGGTGTTGTTACTTGGGTGTAGTCCACCTTGGGATCGTGTCCCCAATCCTTGGGGATAATGTGTACATTTTGGGAACCGTTGTCCGTCTTGGGATTTTGCCCATCTTGGGATATTATCCATCGGAATTGTGTCCCTCGAATTGTGTCCCACCTCGGGAATATTTGCCACTCAGGAATTGTGTCCATAGATTGTGTCATCTAATTGTGTCCTCTAGGAATTGTTGTTTCATCGGGATCGGTCCTCCTGGGTCATGTCACCATCTGGAATTTTCCATTGGAATGTGTCCTGCTCGGAGTCGTGTAGCTTGTTGGGATCGTTCCACTGGAATCTCTTAGGATCATGTCCACCTAGAATGTGTTCTGCCTTGGAAATTTGTCCATCTGGGATTGTGTTCCACTTTTGGGAATCGTGTTTTGCCTTGGAATCATGTCATCTTGGGATTTTGCCCATTTGATTGTCCCCGGAATCTGTCATCGGATTTTCGGATTGTGTCCATCTCGAGGCCGGAATTGTGTCCATCTCAGAATGGCCCATCTTGGCAATCGTGTCCTGCCTCGCGGTTGGTGCTTGGGAATATGTCTCCACCTGGCAATCGTGCTCCCGGAATTGTGTCCTGCCTTGGGAATCATGTCCCTCGGGAATCGTGCCCATCTCAGGATTGTGTCCACCTTGGGGGAATTGTCATCTTGGAATTGGTCTGTGTCAGGAATCGTGTCAGTTGGGAATGTTCATCTTGGAAATCATTGTCAGGATCTGTTCCTCAGGAATCGTCTTCTGCCTTGGAATCGTTCTCATCTTCGGGGATTGGTTCATAGGAATGTTGTTGTGCCTTGGGATGTTGTTTCTCTGGGAATCATGTCCTCACATTGTTCATGTCTCTCAGGATGTGTCCCGTCGGGAATTGTGTCTTGTGGCTTGTCTTGGAATGTTGTGCCTTGGAATTGTCCTTGTGTCTTGGGTGTGCCGTGGATGTAACTTAGGGAATTGTGTCCACTCAGGAATTGTGTCCCTTTTGTCTTCCTTGGAATCATGTCCCACCTTTGGATCGTGTCCTGCCTCGCCTGCTCCACCCCACATCTCTGCCACCCATGCTTCAGCTATAGTGTTTGTTCTTCCATCATGGGGATCTTCTGTGCCATTCTATGGAAAAATCCTGGAAAAAATGGCAGCAAAGAGCAGGACACACACACAGAGCTGGAATATTTGCATTCCCTTCCTCTTTTCTCTGGGAAATAATCTGGGTGGTGAGGTGTCCTGGAATCCCAAAAACCTTGGGATGGGTTTGTCCTCAGGGTGTGAGTCTTGGTCAGGTCCATGTCCAGTCTCCTGTGAGGGAGAGACCAAACCTCTCCCCCTTGATAACAAATCATCTCCAATAAAAATATATATTTTATTTATATTTTATTTTATAGAATTTCCTGTATTTGGATCCATATCAACCAGGGTTCATCTTGGACAGGTGGCTCAGGGCCGTGTCTGATCTCCAGGGATGGAAACTCCAAACCTCTCCCACTCGATCCAACTCCTGATCATCCATCCCATAAAAATATTTTTATTTTAAGTGGAATTTCCTGTGTTTGGGTCCAAATCAGCCAGGATTCACCTTGGATGGTTGTTCAGGACCGTGTCCAATCTCCAGGGACGGGACTCCAAAACCCCTCCACTTGATCCATTTTGGGCATCTTCCCCATCAAAATATTATAATTATGGTTTTTATCGTATTTTAAGTGGAATTTCCTGTATTTGGGCCCTTTCAGGGGTTACTGGCCAAGCTCTTTGGTGCCAAAATCCCACAGGGCCTTCCAAGGACCTGCAGTTGGAATTCGACACCGAAATTTGGGAGATCTGACCCTTCTTCCGGATGCCAGAGCACAGAGATGATTTTTTTTTCCTGTTTGTTTTATTTTGGGATCACAATTCATTTTAATATGGGACACAGAATATTCTGTACATATTAAAACCCACTGAGTGCAACACACATCACGGCACCATTCCCGAACGACCCCCACGTGCTTTTTCCTTTTTTTTTTTTTTAATTTAAAAACTTTTAAATGATATAACTGTTTTACTTATACTATTTTTGAATTTTAACAGCCAAAAAATCAATTAATTTCAAAAATTTTAATGTTAGGAAACAAAAAAATTTATAAATAATTTTTTAAGCAAATTGGATTACATTATTTAAAATAAAAAAATAAAAACAAAATTCTGAGATTCAGTGCTTTATTCTGCAAACCCACTGCAGCAACTTTTCTTTTTTTAGTCAAGTTATATTAGTTAGGACTGGACAACAAAGCCTGGCTTACTTCAGCCTGGATTAAATCCTCCCCACACTGAATATCCACGGGATGTAAATGGAATTTCTGGGATGGCTGCAGCGCCCATCCCCATCAAAACTCACCCCAGAGCAGGTTTTGTTCTCACTTTGGAATGGCTTGGATGTGAAAATTAAAATTTCAGGGGAAAACTTCCGGGATTCCCCGTGAGGAGAAGCGAGACTGAGCCCTTCCAGAAAAGTCTGAACAGGGTTTGCTCGCCTGTCCGAGGAATTTCATCCTTCACCCTTCCATCCTGGTTCCTTCTCTGGCTTTTCTTTTCCCAGCCTCCTCAATCCCACAGATGGGGTCTTGCAGAGCACGGGTTCTCACCCTACAGCTCGTCCCCATTCCGTCCCCATCTAAGCCCTACAAAACCCATGGACACCTCCGTGTGCGTCACCTCTCCCCGGTGTTTGTCCCTTCCCACCCTATCCAGGTTGGTTTCTCTTGCCCTTTGGGATTTGGATTTCCACCAACCGGGAAAGTTTTCTCCCCAAATCCCAGGGACAGGACTACAGGTCCGAGCAGGTCGAGTGGTGTTCCACTCCAAAATTCCAGGCTGGAAACTCTGAGCCTCGCTCCTGCAACCTTCCTTGGGTTTGGCACCTCGGCCACCACCCAGAAATAAGGTCTGGATTGGAATGGGTTGGGAATCCCAGAAGATTGGGGATTTTATTCCAGCTTCAATCGAGCCGTGCACGCCGGTGTGAGGGAACGCCATCCCCGGGTATGCTCCAGGGGGATTTTTGGCAGCTTGGCTCTTGGCATTCCAACCTCAAGCGCTTCCCTTGGCTCCAAACCTGCCTTCTCCCTTGGCCCGCCAGTGCCGGGCCGGCCTCGCCTCCGCTGCGTTCACACTTCGCGACCTTCCCGAGAGAGCAACAGCACAACCTGCCAAGCCACCTGGTGAGGCACACCTTGTCCTTCCCCGTTCCGAGCCTGGACTTCCCTGGACCCCTTCGGAGCGCAGCCAAGCTGCCCCCGCCCCGAGGGTGACGGCGGTTCCCGTTTGCGGCCGCCCCGTGGTGACCGCTGCACCTCGGCAGGTTGGGATGGGCTGGAGGAGGTGCCTCAGGTCAGGGAGGGATGTCCTGAGCTGGAGTTCGGCTCTGGTGGAGCCCAGCACCTGCCCGGGTGCTCGGGGAGCTTCTGCTCCTCTCCCTCCCAACACGACACCAAATCTCCGACTCAACCCAGCAGTCCCTCGCATGCAATCTGAATAAAATAAATCCCCCAGCAAAGGAAGGCAGGATACCTCTCGGTGGCTTGTGCTGGGAGAGCTCTGGGATTCTTCTGGGATATGGGGTGGGAGCTGACACAGAGCCTTCTCTTCCTGCCGAGCTTCCCGTGGCCAGAAACCCCAAACACGAGACAAGAACGACGTGGCCGGCTGCACTCGAGAGATCGCCTTTAATGGCAACACTCCGGCAGGAGCAGCCCCAGAGGCACTCCCAGAGCTGTGCTGGGGCTCGGGGCTGGTGCCAGACCTTGAGGGGATGGCAAAGGCACTGAAATGTCCCCAAAACTGGGTGCCTTCTCCCGGGGAAGAGGTTGGAGAGGTGCCGTGGGGAGGGGGCGCTCACAGGCCGTGTAGCAGCACAGGAAACTCACAGAAAAAAAAGGAAAGGACATCCCCATCCCCAGAGCCCCGAAAGGTCTTGGAAATCAAATCTGCTCGCCCGAGGCCTCGGGGGTGACTCAGCCCCGGGTGAGGCGCCACAGGAGGGGTTTTGGGGGGAGCCGACCCTTCGTCTCCCGCTGCCCCCCGGCAACGCGAGAGGGGCTGGGAATGGGCGGCGTTGTCTCCCCCCGGCCCAGGAAAGGCTCCAACGCCCCCGGGAACAAACAACCAACTGAAGAAATGAACCCAAAAAAAACCCCTCAAAAACATAAAAACCTGTTATCACCAGCTAATTTAACACTGTTAAAAGGGTCAGGTCACCAGCTGCCCCGGGCCACCGGACCTCAGATCTTGGCTGATTCCGAAAGCTTTCCGCGTCGGGCTTTCTCCTGGCAGCAGAGTGTTTATAAGATATTTATATATATATATTTATATTTGATATGTTACGGTCGGCCCAGTCGACTCGGTTTCGCTCTCCTTCTCCGACAAAAATCAGGCGCGCGCACACGGCTTTCTCATGCCGCGGGAAGAGCAAAACGCTCCGGCAGGTTCCGGTGAAAAAGTCGACGCGGAGGTGAGCGCTGCGGAGAAGCTCCTCGTCCCTCCGTCCTCCCCTCCTGTTCATCCCCTCGCCACCCCACGCGTCCCCGGGGTCCTGGTGCCACGCGCGGCTTATCCACGGTGGCCCCAGCATGGCGTCTGTGCCCGTCAGGATCTCGTTCTGGTTGGAATCCAGTCCGAAGATTGACCTTGAGTTCAACCGGGTGGACCACGGGCACCAGGGTGATCCTGGGGAAAGTCCTGGTGGCCAGCTCGAAGCGGTCTGTGCTGGCGCATCGATGGCCAGGGCTTTGAGGAAGAGCTTAGCAGTGTTCCGAAGGCGCGCGCCAAGGGGAGGTAGTGGAACCTGCCGTCCTTGTCCTCGCTGCGGCCCTCCCGAAGCGGTCGGGGTCAAAGACGTCCACGTCCTTGAAGACGGGGCCGGTGTCGTGGGTGTCGGATGCTGTACATGAGCGCCAGCCCTTGGGGATTTGGAAGCTCCTGGAGAGGAGGGGAGGGGCGGGAGAGGAGCAGAGTGGGTCAGTCCTGCAGGGGGGACGGGGTAAGGGTTTCATTTCCGTGGAATGGTTCAGGTTGGGAAGGATTTTAAACCCGTTCGTCCCACCCCGTGACAGCAGCAGGGATGCCTCCCTCCATCCCAGGCTGCTCCAAACCCCTCCAACCTTGACATTTCAGGGATGTGGTCCACAATCTCTGGGCAATTCTTCCAGGCCTCACAGTTCTGCTTGTTCCCCTTTTCCTCCGGGTTATCCCACCCAGATGTGGTGGGAAGGCGAAGCCTCCCAGGGTATCTTGGGGAGACGGATGGGACAGTGAGGTGTCCATGGTTTTTATAGGGCTTGCGGGGATGGAAAGGGGACAAGCTGTGGTGAGAACCTCTTGGTTTTCATAGGAGCCAGGAAGCACAAAGGGCTGGGAGATGGCAATCTGGATTCCCTCCTCCCTCTATCGGAATCTGTGCCAGGATCCATCCATTTGTTTTTTGTGCTGGCGGAGTGCCTCCAGGAGCCCGTGGTGCAGCAGGGGAAGCCTTCTTGCCGTGCCGTGCCGTGCCCACGTGCCAGCCAGCCTTTCCGAGCTCCCAGGACACCAACTCCCAGGATTCAGGACTTACAAATCCCGGATCCAGGATCGAGCACAGTCCCGGATCCACATTCCTGAGCATTCGAGGATCGAACTGCAAGTTCGAGATCCAGTTCTTGAGCCACATCTCCTATCGGATCTTGGCATCCTAGATCCAGAATCCAGAGGTTCCGATCCAGGGATTCGAATCACCTCCCACCGGCAACAGAGGATCGCTCCAAGTCCGATCGAGGATCCCAGATCCGGGTTCCGAGGTTCAGGATCCAGGGTCCGAGATCACACCCATCACATCCAAAGGGCCACACCGCTGACTGCCAGCAACCACGCCAGTAGGGGGCCGGGGGATGAGGGGGGTTAGTATCCCTGGCCCTCTGCCGGTCTGTGACTCACGTGCCCTTTTAATTAGGAGGATTTGGAGACAAGGCAGTCGAGGTTTTGTTTTGCTGGGGGAATTCAGCGCGCTGGCGGTGGGCTAATTCCGGCCGCTCGGCAGCTGGAGATGCTTTGCGTAACCTTTTCCTGTACACCCCAGTCAGGTTTTCCGGGTCCTGTTTTAGAGCTGGACCCGGGATACACCGTCTCACTTTGAGGGTTCCGGGGGATCCTTGCCCTCATTATTCCCTTGCTGGATCAGAGCATCCCGGCCAGAATACCCGGAAATTATTGCGGCTGGGAAGTATGGTCAGGTCAGTGTGGCTTGTCCGACTGTGGCAGAGCGCCAATCCTGCTGTGCTCAACAGTCAGGACCGTGGCTTCCCTGGGGCCAACTTCTTGGAATGGGAAAATTTCCCCTGGCAGTTAGGCTTGCCCCTTTTATCACGTTGCCTGTGGTAGAGTTTAATTAGCGACTTGTTTACCTCCGAGGCTCTGCTGGGGTGGATCTCTTTC
>CM019217.1:2326335-2344507 GCA_009741485.1 Malurus cyaneus samueli | reverse complement strand
CCTCCTTTCTTCTCCGGTTTTTCCCCCTCCTTTCTTCTCCGGTTTTTCCCCCTCCTTCTGAAAACCAAAGGGAATTTTGGCTCCCGTATAAAAAGAAATGGGATTCTGGAACGGCCTTGTGTCCCCTTGAAATGAGGATTTCACCTGGAAATCTCCAGGCTCAGGCCCTTCCAAAGTGGAACTAAGAGAAAAATTGAGCTGAAATCTCGCAGTGTCCTTAAATAACATTTACAGGAATTTTTGAAAGGAGGGAAATGGGAGAAGGTGATGGATTTCCAGGTGGTTTCTTGGCATCGTTCTTTTCCAGAATATTTCAGGAGCTCTGATGGACCCTGTGCTCTGGGCTTGGCTGGAATTTCAATGGGGAAGGACTCTTGAAATGGAATACAATGGGAAAAAACCAGAATATTCCAGAAGAGAAGGACACAGGGAGAGCTCAGAGCCCCTTTTGGGGCCTGGAGGGGCTCCAGGAGAGCTGGAGAGGGACTGGGGCCAAGGGCTGCAGGGACAGGACACAGTGGCAGGTGTCCCTGAAAATGGGATGGGATCAATGGGATGGGATTTAGGGTCCCTTCCATCCCAAACCAGTCCAGGGAGGCTTCACCCCTGAGTTTCAGACTCTTTGGTATTCCTGGTGCATCCAGCTCCTCCTGATAAAAACTGGCTGAAACCCCGAAATAAATCCCAATAAATCTTCCAAAGTGCCGGGATAATAACTCAGAGTACCTGGATGGCCTCGGTGTCTGATCTGTACTTTAAAAAATGATGAACGGTGACAGCAGAAGGGTGTAAAGTGCCGGAATAGCAAATGGATTTCTGGCAATTATTCCTGTTTGAAGGTCTCCCTGTGCACTCGGAATGAAGGATTTTCATTTTATCCCATGCTGGGAATGAAAATTTCCCTTTACAAGGGATGATTGCGCCAAAATCCTGACTCGGAGCATCTCCCTGATTATTTATTTTACAGCTGATGCGGGATTTTGAGCTGATAAAGCACAGATGATAAAGGTTTGCGTGGAAAAATGTGGGAAAGCGAGGAGTAGGGATGCTTTGGGGCCGTGGCTGAAGCCTCAGTGTATTTCTGTGTGGTTTTTTTGGGATTAATCTGCAGTGGAGGGACCCAAAATTAGGGAGTGAAGGGTGGGTTTAGCTTCATCAAAAAAATCCATCATTATAAAAAAAAAATTTATCAAAAAAATCCATCATCCCCTGGATGGTTTTCTCCTGGAGGTTGCTGTGTTTTTCATGGAATCATCCTCAGGAAAAGATGGAATGAGTTGGAAGGGACCTTAAAAATCCTCGAAAATGGATTGTTGGGAATGTCACTGATTATCCTCATGTCCCTCCTTTGGAAGCTCTCCCAGAATTTTGGATTTTTTTTAGATTTTCCCAAACTGCCCCAGAGCAGGGCGGGACAATCCCTTCCTTCGGCTGCATCCTAGAATCCCACACTGATCCCAAAGATAAGCGTGGGATTCAAACCCGAACATTCCTGAGAATTCCAGGCAGTGGCTCCAACAATCCATTCACTCACTGTGAGAAAATTCCCTTTTGGCGGTGGAAAAAAATCACTAGGGTGGTCAAAAGAATTATTTTTAATGGTCAAAAAAACCCTTTTAGTAACCAAAAAAATCCCTTTAGGTACCCAGAGTTCCCTTTCAGTAGCCAGAGCTCCCTTTTAATAATAATAAAAAAATCCCTTTTAATAATCAAAAAATTCCATTTTAATAATAAAAAAAATCCTTCAATAATAAAAAAAAATCTATTTTAATAATCACAAATTCCATTTTAATATTAAAAAATTCCCTTTTAATAATCAAAAACTTCCATTTTAATAATAAAAAAAAAAATCCCTTTTAATAGTCAAAAATTCCCTTCAATAATCAAAACCCAATCCAAACGACCTTCCCGGCTTCCTCCGGCTCCTGTTACAATTCCACGTCCTCGACAGAGTCGATGGATTTCTTCTCTTTCCTTTCCAGGCTTTTTTTTTTCCCCGTTACAAATGGAGATGGGATATCCCTCAATGTATATTTGTCCTGAGCTATGGGGTCGGAGCGTTTGTCACGGAACGAGCGGCTCCTGTTCCTGGGAAAGGAGAGGTTTTCTCTGGCACGGGAGTTGTGTTTAGTCTACGCTCCCAAATCCCTTTTCCTTGAATATTTGTCCAATTCCGGCTCCGTGGATTTGCTGAAGGGAAGGCGTTGGATGTGCTCAGGGGGGGATCGTCAGGGAATGACCCCAAAAATCCGGGATGGGCTCCTTGGGTATGGAAATGTAGGAACAGCTCTGGGATCCCGCTGTTCCAAATTCCATGTTCATTGATGGGAAGGAATATCCTGGGATTTGTGAAATCAGCCCAGGTGGGTGCTTGGATTGGGAACCGTGTCCAGCAGGATCGGGGAAGGGATTGTCCCTCTGAGGTCACATCTCGAGGGCTCTGTCCACTTCTGGGATTGTCCATTCAGGACATGGAGGGGCTGCAGAGTGGCCAGGGATGGGGCCAGAGCTGGGAATGGGCTGGAGAATTCCTGATGGAGATGGGAAAGGGCTCAGCTTGGAGAAAAGAGGATCCAGAGGGATCCTTTCCTCCTCTGGAATTCCCTGACAGGAGGGGCAGCCGGGGGGGATTTGGGATCTGATCCCAGTGAACAACGGGAAAAAAGGGAACGGCCTCAGACTGGGCCAGGGGAGACATCAGCGGAATTTTCCATGAAGAGGGCTCAGGGAGTGGAAGTGCCCAGAGGTTTGGATTCCCATCCCTGGAGGTGTCCAAGGAATTCTGGGGCACAGCTTGGACTCGATACCTTGGAGGGCTTTTCCAACTCGTGATCCCGGGTTCTGTGCATCCAGAGTGGGACCAGATGACCTTTAATGTCCCTTCCAACCAAAATATTCCATGGAAGTGTGAGAGAAACAGGGGAGGTTTGGATGGAAACTTTTCCCAGCTAAACCTTAGCCCGGTCTGGGAGTTGGTGTAGGTCCGGCCTGGTGGAGAACCAGGATTATCCCAGGTGAATCCAGGTGGGATGTGTGTCCCACACAATTCCCGGGTGGAAGATGCAGGGGTTTTTTTTCCCATAAATGCACATTTGTGCCGGGCTAAACCAGATCCGTCCCCAATCCTGAAAAACAGCCTGTGGAGCTCACCCTCACCAAGCTGGGGATGGTTCTGAAAAAGAGGAGAGACAGGAAAGGGGAGCAGTTCCCAAAAAGTTCAGTTTGCAGGAATTCTTGGACAGAAGGGACCTGGGATTGCCACCTCACCTCATCACCCACCCGGGAAGGGACAGCGGCAGAGGTGAGTGGGGACAATCTGAGACCTTCTCTCCTGGGACCTTCTCTCCTGGTGCCATGGCCTGGAAAGCGCTTGGGAATGAGGGAAAAGGTTGGGAAAGGGAGGGATTGGGGAAGCACGGCCGGCAGCGCCGCGGGTTCGCTCGAGGGTTGGGCCCCGACCGCAAAACCCCATCCCAAGCCCAGGGGAGATGTCGTGGGTGTCGTGGGCTCCCGTCACGTCATGGGGCCGGACACTCCAGCCTTTCCCATTCCACAGCCTCTGGCTGAGCCAGGGCTTCTCCTGCCGGAGCTGATTTAACCCAGGAGCGCCGGAATTCTTGCAGGAGCCTCGTTAAGCCATTATTGCATCTATTAATAAAGCGGAACATTTCCTCCGCTGGACGTTCGTTGGTCCCGGGGTGGATGCGCTCCACGGGGGCGGGAGAGAGGGGCCTCGGGACAAATCTGGAGCGAGGAAATCGATGGATCGGGTTACTCCGAGAAAATTAACCTGTGTTTGCCCAAGGACAAGCAGGAAAAACCGATCCAGGGAAGCCCCAGAGCCATTCTGCTGCTCGGGCTGGGTGAGGTTCATTTACAGGGGAGCCAATCAAGATCAATTAATTAAGGATTAGAGGACTGGGAATGTTGGAATTGTCTGAGCCTCACCGAGGGAGTGGTTATCAGCTGATAAAGCACCGGAGAGACTCTGGGGGGAATTTGTCCCACTCATGCCCAAAATTCCCCGTCTCCCGTGGATCGCTGTCCCTCCCGGGGTGGGTGATGGGGTGAGGTGGCCGCTGCAGGTCCCTTCCGCTCCGAGTCATCCAACGATCCCTGCAAAACCAAATTTATTTGGGAGCTGCTCTTCCTTTCCCCTTCCCCTGCCGGGATCCAGGGGCAGCCTCAGCCTCTCTGGGAATTCCATCCCAGCCCCTCCCGTGCTCACAAATCCCGGGATAGCGGCTAAAACGGGAATTTCCTCGTGTCCAGGGTCTGCTCTGGGGATTTTCGTGTCGAGATTGAGCATCCTGGGGTCGGAAGAGGAGCCTGACCCGGATCAGGATCAAGATGCCTCCACCCCACATTCATTTTCTGGAGGAGAGACCTTCCCAAGGTATCCACGCGATGGCGGGAACAGGGAGAGGGATTTTTAGGATGTTTCCATGTGGATTTTTGCTGCTGTTGCAAACCCAAGCCCGGGGAGCGGGGTCTGCCCAGCCCCATCCCACCTGTGCCCGGAAATGACCGGGAGGGAGCGCGGAAGTGGCCAAAGGAATGTGGGAGTGGCCAGAAAAATGTGGAAATGGCCGAGGGATGTGTTGGGAGCACGAGGTTGGAAGGGAGCACCCGAGGGTGGACCCCGGTGAGGACACGGCTTTTTGGGATGCTGCTGAATCCCGATCGCCCCTGTCCAGGAACTCCCCTGGAGCCGATTTTTGGGGCTGGACATGGGGATCCAGCACATTCCATGGCCGTAAGCCTCGCTGCCCTCTGCAGTCCCGTGTGCGGGCTCGGCCCATCCCATATCCAAGAGAAACAGCGCTGGAACGGCTCCCGCCGCTCCCCCCAGGCCCATTCCCATTTCCCGGAGGCCCATTCCCGTTTTTCCTGTTTCCCGGTGGTCCATTCCCGTTTCCCGGTCCGGGTCCATTCCCGTTTCCCGGTAGGTCCATTCCCGTTTCCCGGAGGTCCATTCCCGTTTCCCGGAGGCCATTCCCGTTTCCCGGAGGTCCATTCCCGTTTCCCGGAGGTCCCATTCCCGTTTCCCGGTGGTCCATTCCCATTTCCCGGAGGCCCATTCCCGTTTCCCGGTGGTCCATTCCCGTTTCCCGGTGGTCCATTCCCGTTTCCCGGAGGCCCATTCCCGTTTCCCGGAGGCCATTCCCGTTTCCCGGTGGCCATTCCCGTTTCCCGGAGGCCATTCCCGTTTCCCGGAGGTCCCATTCCCGTTTCCCGGAGGTCCCATTCCCGTTTCCCGAGGTCCATTCCCGTTTCCCGGAGGTCCCATTCCCGTTTCCCGGAGGCCCATTCCCGTTTCCCGGAGGCCCATTCCCGTTTCCCGGAGGCCATTCCCGTTTCCCGGAGGCCCATTCCCTTTTCCCGGAGGCCCATTCCCTTTCCCGGAGGCCCATTCCCTTTCCCGGAGGCCCATTCCCGTTTCCCGGAGGCCATTCCCGTTTCCCAGAGGCCCATTCCCGTTTCCCGGAGGCCCATTCCCATTTCCCGGAGGCCCATTCCCTTTTCCCGGAGGCCCATTCCCTTTTCCCGGAGGCCCATTCCCTTTTCCCGGAGGCCCATTCCCTTTTCCCGGAGGCCCATTCCCTTTTCCCGGAGGCCCATTCCCGTTTTTCCTTTTCCCAGAGGTCCATTCCCATTTCCCAGAGGCCCATTCCCGTTATTCCCGTTTCCCAGAGGGCCCACTCCCGTTTCCCAGAGGGCCCACTCCCGTTTCCCAGAGGGCCCACTCCCGTTTCCCAGAGGGCCCACTCCGTTTCCCAGAGGGCCCACTCCCGTTTCCCAGAGGGCCCACTCCCGTTTCCCAGAGGCCCCACTCCCGTTTCCCAGAGGCCCCACTCCCGTTTCCCAGAGGCCCCACTCCCGTTTCCCAGAGGGCCCACTCCCGTTTCCCAGAGGGCCCCACTCCCGTTTCCCAGAGGCCCCACTCCCGTTTCCCAGAGGCCCCACTCCCGTTTCCCAGAGGCCCCACTCCCGTTTCCCAGAGGCCCCACTCCCGTTTCCCAGAGGCCCCACTCCCGTTTCCCAGAGGGCCCACTCCCGTTTCCCAGAGGGCCCACTCCCGTTTCCCAGAGGCCCCACTCCCGTTTCCCAGAGGGCCCACTCCCGTTTCCCAGAGGCCCCACTCCCGTTTCCCAGAGGCCCCACTCCCGTTTCCCAGAGGCCCACTCCCGTTTCCCAGAGGGCCCACTCCCGTTTCCCAGGGGCCCATTCCCGTTTCCCGGAGGCCCCATTCCCTTTTCCCGGAGGCCCATTCCCTTTTCCCGGAGGCCCTCGATTCCCTTTTCCCGGAGCCCATTCCCGTTTCCTCCGGTTATTCCCGTTTCCCAGAGGTCCATTCCCGTTTCCCAGAGGCCATTCCCGTTTCTCACGGGCCCATTCCCGTTTCCCAGGGGCCCATTCCCGTTTCCCAGGGGCCCCATTCCCGTTTCCGGCGGCCCATTCCCGTTTCCCACAGGCCCATTCCCGTTTCCCAGGGGCCCATTCCCGTTTCCCAGGGGCCCATTCCCGTTTCCCAGGGCCCATTCCCGTTTCCCGGCTCCGTAGGAGCCGGGATGTTGACGATTGCTCCGTGAATGACCCCTTGTTCGAGCCAGGCCGTGCCGCCATGCCCGGGAGCGCCTCCCACACGTTTGGAGCTCACGCTTCCCCACATCTGGTTCCAATTCCATCCCCGCGCCTGCTGCCGGGACTCCGACGGGCTCTTACCTGGACAAAGGTACCTGGAAGCTGGAATTGCCCTCGGAATTCCCATTCCAGACGTTCCCTCTTATCCCAAATCCATCTTTCATCGCAGATCCATCGCTCCAGACCCGGCGTTTCAGCCTCTGTCTCTTCTTTCTGCAGGTTTGTTCTCTCTTGGAGGTGGAGAAATTATTACAGTTAAGATATAATTAAAATTAAGACACAATTAAAATAAAGATATTATTAAAATTAAGATATAAATTAATTATATCTTAATTTTAATTAAGATCTAATTCATTTAATTCATTTTGGGGTCTTATTTGCTTCCCATCTCCCTCGGATCACTGGGATCTCCGCGGATCCAAGCAGGATTTGACGCCTTCCAAGTAGAGGCACCAGCAAAGCCTCAAACGAGACAAATTAGGAAATTTTGGTGGCTTAAATCACGTTCTGTCAGCTCTAACAGCCTGGAGAATTTGGGCATTCAGGATCTGCCAACTCAGAGGATCAGATCCAACCACACATCCTAGGATGGAATCCGTCCTTTTCCCAAACCTGGGACACAAGGCAGGGAACCAAAATCTCATCGATTTTTCCGTCAAAAATGTCTTTTCTCCCATTTTTTCCCCACCTTGACCCAACCTACGACAAATTCCAGCTGCTTCTCCCACCCAGTCAACTCTGTTTTCTCAGCCATGGCCTGGAATTCCCGTATTTTCTGCTGTTTGGTGTGTGAAGGAATCCCAAACCCGTTCCCCCTCCTGTTTCTCCTTCTGCTGACCCATCTGCTCCTCCTGTTTCGCCTCGGGCGCCACCTCCCACATTCCCAGCAGGAATTCCTCCAGAGCAAATCCATGGCCTGCCGAGCACAGCTTTGATACCCAGACACCAAAAATTCCCATAAATACACAAATCTGATCCATGCCAGCTCAGAAACCAACACAAAACTCCAGTTCCTGGAAGTGGAATCCCCCAAACCTCCAAGGGGGATTTTCCCATCCCGATGGAACCCAAAACTTCCAGCTCCCAGGTACTGGGCAAGGGGATGTTCCCATTATCCAGAGCTGTGGGATCTGGTGGTCACAGCCAGGTTTCATCCCAATTTTTTTCATCCCAAATTTTTTTCCCGCTCTGGTGTTGCTCAGCCGCTGCGGAATTTTGGAGCTGGGATTTTTCCTGGAAAGCTCAGAGCGATCCCGCCTCGCATTTAAACTCTGATTTTTTTTTTTTTTTTTTTTTTTTTTTTGGGAAGTGGCTTGGCCACCTCATTCCCGGGATAACCTTGGCAAAGCCCCAGCTGAGCTCAGTTTTTCCATCGGTACACTCGGGATAATTGCAAAGCCCCTTTCCCTAACAAGGTGTTTCTCAATTCCCGGGGAAAAGGAGCGGTGGGAATTGCGGAACTGCTGGATTTGGGGGTGTTTGCAGATTCATTGGATGCCAAATCCAAACCCTGCCCAGGAAAATGAAGTGTTGGGGGATCAGGGCGGGTTTCAAGTTCTTCCTCCTCTTTTTTTTTTTTTTTTTTTTTTTTTTTCCCCGTTTGGATTTCCTCAGTGCCTGCAGAATCCAAACTGCCCCTGGAATTCTGTTTGGGCTCCTCCGGAGCCCATCCTTTCACAGCTCCTGGAAGTGGTGCCAAGGAATATCCTGGAGCTCCAATTCCAGATTCCTGCTGTTCCAGGTCCGAGCCTGGGCTGGGATCAGCCCAAAATTCCAGCTCTGCCTCCTGCACCAGGAAAAGCTGGGAAGGAAAAGTGGGAACGGACCGGGAGCAGGAGGCAGCGACCTGGATTTACCCAGGGAAGGGAAGGAACAGAAAGCTCCAGGTCCGGTTTGTGCATGGAAAAAACTTCCCAAAAAACACTGGGAATCACCTGCAGTGATAATCACAGCGAGAACAGGGGTTTTCTGACAAACCAGAGGGAATATTTGCAGCTGGATGAGCTCCTGCATCCCCAAATCGCTCCACACTCCCCCCAGGCAGCGCGGATCCCCCTCTGGAAGCATCTCCGTGGCTCCTCCTCATCCCGAGCCGCTCCTGGGCTCACTCACACCCATCCCACGCCAAAGCCATGGAAAAGCCTCCGGGAATGCTGCGGGCACCCTTCGGCACAGCTGGTTCCGGCTGCTGCTCCAGTGCCCGGCTGCCCTCGCAGTCCGGCTGCAGGGAACACGGTTATTTCGGGATGACGGGGATGGGGGAGCGGCTATTTCGGGATAACGCGGATGGGGGAGCGGCTATTTCGGGATAACGCGGATGGGGGAGCTGCAGCGGGGTGTGGTTTTTTTGGATAACGGGATGGGGAGCAACAGGGAGCGCAGTTTTTTGGGGATAACAGGATGGGAGAGCTGCAGCGGGGCACGGCTTTTTGGGGATAATGGGATGAGGGAGCTGCAGGGAGCGCAGTTTTTTGGTGATAATTGGATGGGGGAGCTGCAGCGGGGTGTGGTTTTTGGGATAACGGGATGGGGATATGCACCGGGGCGCGGTTTTTTGGGGATAATGGGATGGGGGAGCTGTAGGAAGTGCGGATTTTTGGGATAACGGGGATGGGGGCGATGCAGCGGGGGAGCGGGTTTTTTTGGGATAACGGGATGGGGGGAGCGGCGGGAGCCGTTCCAGCGCTGTTTCTCTTGGATATGGGATGGGCCGAGCCCGCACACGGGACTGCAGAGGGCAGCGAGGCTTACGGCCATGGAATGTGCTGGATCCCCATGTCCAGCCCCAAAAATCGGCTCCAGGGGAGTTCCTGGACAGGGGCGATCGGGATTCAGCAGCATCCCAAAAAGCCGTGTCCTCACCGGGGTCCACCCTCGGGTGCTCCCTTCCAACCTCGTGCTCCCAACACATCCCTCGGCCATTTCCACATTTTTCTGGCCACTCCCACATTCCTTTGGCCACTTCCGCTCTCCCTCCCGGTCATTTCCGGGCACAGGTGGGATGGGGCTGGGCAGACCCCGCTCCCCGGGCTTGGGTTTGCAACAGCAGCAAAAATCCACATGGAAACATCCTAAAAATCCCTCTCCCTGTTCCCGCCATCGCGTGGATACCTTGGGAAGGTCTCTCCTCCAGAAAATGAATGTGGGGTGGAGGCATCTTGATCCTGATCCGGGTCAGGCTCCTCTTCCGACCCCAGGATGCTCAATCTCGACACGAAAATCCCCAGAGCAGACCCTGGACACGAGGAAATTCCCGTTTTAGCCGCTATCCCGGGATTTGTGAGCACGGGAGGGGCTGGGATGGAATTCCCAGAGAGGCTGAGGCTGCCCCTGGATCCCGGCAGGGGAAGGGGAAAGGAAGAGCAGCTCCCAAATAAATTTGGTTTTGCAGGGATCGTTGGATGACTCGGAGCGGAAGGGACCTGCAGCGGCCACCTCACCCCATCACCCACCCCGGGAGGGACAGCGATCCACGGGAGACGGGGAATTTTGGGCATGAGTGGGACAAATTCCCCCCAGAGTCTCTCCGGTGCTTTATCAGCTGATAACCACTCCCTCGGTGAGGCTCAGACAATTCCAACATTCCCAGTCCTCTAATCCTTAATTAATTGATCTTGATTGGCTCCCCTGTAAATGAACCTCACCCAGCCCGAGCAGCAGAATGGCTCTGGGGCTTCCCTGGATCGGTTTTTCCTGCTTGTCCTTGGGCAAACACAGGTTAATTTTCTCGGAGTAACCCGATCCATCGATTTCCTCGCTCCAGATTTGTCCCGAGGCCCCTCTCTCCCGCCCCCGTGGAGCGCATCCACCCCGGGACCAACGAACGTCCAGCGGAGGAAATGTTCCGCTTTATTAATAGATGCAATAATGGCTTAACGAGGCTCCTGCAAAAGCAATTCCGGCGCTCCTGGGATTAAATCAGCTCCGGCAGGAGAAGCCCTGGCTCAGCCAGAGGCTGTGGAATGGGAAAGGCTGGAGTGTCCGGCCCCATGACGTGACGGGAGCCCACGACACCCACGACATCCTCCCCTGGGCTTGGGATGGGGTTTTGCGGTCGGGGCCCAACCCTCGGAGCGAACCCGCGGCGCTGCCGGCCGTGCTTCCCCAATCCCTCCCTTTCCCAACCCTTTCCCAACCTTTTCCCTTGTTCCAAAAAGCTTTCCAGGCCATGGCACCAGGAGAGAAGGTCCCACATCAGATTGTCCCCACTCACCTCTGCCGTTGTCCCTTCCCGGGTGGGTGATGAGGTGAGGTGGCAATCCCAGGTCCCTTCTGTCCAAGAATTCCTGCAAAACTGAACTTTTTGGGAACTGCTCCCCTTTCCTGTCTCTCCTCTTTTTCAGAACCATCCCCAGCTTGGTGAGGGTGAGCTCCACAGGCTGTTTTTCAGGATTGGGGACGGATCTGGTTTAGCCCGGCACAAATGTGCATTTATGGGAAAAAAAACCCCTGCATCTTCCACCCGGGAATTGTGTGGGACACACATCCCACCTGGATTCACCTGGGATAATCCTGGTTCTCCACCAGGCCAGGACCTACCAACCAACTCCCAGACCGGGCCTAAGGTTTAGCTGGGAAAAGTTTCCATCCAAACCTCCCCTGTTTCTCTCACACTTCCATGGAATAATTTGGGTTGGAAGGGACAATTAAAGGTCATCTGGTCCAACCTCTGGATGCACAGAATCCCGGGATCACCGAGGTTGGAAAAGCCCTCCAAGGTCATCGAGTCCAAGCTGTGCCCCAGGATTCCTTGGAACTCCAGGGATGGGATCCAAACTCCTGGGCACTCCCTCCATCTTTCCATGAGAAAATTCCCGCTGATGTCCCTCCCTGTCCCTCCCCTGGCCCAGCCTGAGGCCGTTCCCTTTTTTCCTGTTGTTCCCTGGGATCAGATCCCAAATTCCGCCCGGCTGCCCCTCCTGTCAGGGAATTCCAGAGGAGGAAAGGATCCCTCTGGATCCTCTTTTCTCCAGGCTACCCTGCCTCATCCTCCTCACAGTTCCTCAAGCCCTTCCCACCTCTGCCCTCTGGCACTCTCCAGCCCCTCCATGTCCTGAATGGACAATCCCAGAACTGGACAGAGCCCTCGAGGTGTGACCTCAGAGGGACAATCCCTTCCCCGATCCTGCTGGACACGGTTCCCAATCCAAGCACCCACCTGGGCTGATTTCACAAATCCCAGGATATTCCTTCCCATCAATGAACATGGAATTTGGAACAGCGGGATCCCAGAGCTGTTCCTACATTTCCATACCCAAGGAGCCCATCCCGGATTTTTGGGGTCATTCCCTGCGATCCCCCCCTGAGCACATCCCAAAACCGCCTTCCCTCCCAAGCAAATCCACGGAGCCGAAATTGGACAAATATTCAAGGAAAAGGGATTTGGGAGCGTAGACTAAACACAACTCCCGTGCCAGAGAAAACCTCTCCTTTCCCAGGAACAGGAGCCCTCGTTCCGTGACAAACGCTCCGACCCATAGCTCAGGACAAATATACATTGAGGGATATCCCATCTCCATTTGTAACGGGGAAAAAAAAAAGCCTGGAAAGGAAAGAAAGAAATCCATCGACTCTGTCGAGGACGTGGAATTGTAACAGGAGCCGGAGGAAGCCGGGAAGGTCGTTTGGATGCTGGGTTTTGATTATTGAAAGGGAATTTTTGACTATTAAAAGGGATTTTTTTTTTATTATTAAAATGGAAGTTTTTGTTATTAAAAGGGATTTTTAATATTAAATGGAATTGTGATTATTAATAATTTTTATTAAAGGATTTTTTTATTATAAAATGTTTTTTTTTTTTTTTTTTTTTTTTTTTTTATTTTTTTATTATTATTTAAAAGGGAGTCTGGCTACTGAAAGGGAACTCTGGGTACCTAAAGGGATTTTTTTGGTTACTAAAAGGGTTTTTTTGACCATTAAAAAAATTCTTTTGACCACCAAAGTGAATTTTTTTCCAACCGCCCAAGGGAATTTTCTCAGCTGAGTGAATGGATTGTTGGAGCCACTGCCTGGAATTCTCAGGAATGTTCGGGTTTGAATCCCACGCTTATCTTTGGGATCAGTGTGGGATTCAATAGGATCAGCCGAAGGAGGGATTGTCCTGCCCGTGCTCTGGGCAGTGTTGTGGGAAAATCTAAAAAAAATTCTGCAATTCTGGGAGAAGCTTCCAAGGAGGCATGAGGAATAATCAGTGACATTCCCAACAATCCCATTTTTTTTCGAGATTTTTAAGGTCCCTTCCAACTCATTCCATCTTTTCCTGATGGATGATTCCATGAAAACACAGCAACCTCACAGGAGAAAACCTCAGGGGATGATGGATTTTTTTGATAATATTTTTTTTTATAATGATGGATTTTTTTGATGGAAAGCTAAACCAGCCCTCCTCCACTCCCTAATTTTGGGTCCCTCCACTGCAGATTAATCCCAAAAAACCACCACAAATACACTGAGACTTCTACCACGGCCAGAAGCATCCCTACTACCTCGTTTCCCCACATTTTTCCACGCAAACCTTTATCATCTGTGCTTTATCCAGCTCAAAAATCCCGACATCAGCTGTAAAATAAATAATCAGGGAGATGCCCGAGATCAGGATTTTGGCGCATCATCCTTGGTAAAGGGAAATTTTCATTCCCAGCATGGGATAAAATGAAAATGCCTTCATCCGAGTGCACAGGGAGACCTTCAAACACGAATAATTGCCAGAAATCCATTTGCTATTACCGGCAACTTTACATCCTTCTGCTGTCACGTTCATCATTTTTTATTAAGTACAGATCAGACACCGAGGCCATCCAGGTACTCTGAGTTATTATCCCGGCACTATTGGAAGATTTATTGGGATTTATTTCGGGGTTTCAGCCAGTTTTTATCAGGAGGAGCTGGATGCACCAGGAATCCAAAGAGTCTGAAACAGGTTGAAGTCCCTGGACTGGTTTGGGATGGAAGGGACCAAATCCCAACCATCCATGGCAGGGAACTCCATATCCAATGTCCAGCCTGCTTCTGTTGTCACTCCAGGGATCCGGGGCAATCTGGAATTCCATCCCAGCCCCTCGCCACCCTCTCAGGCAGGAATTCCTTGCCATAGATCCCAGCCCAAGCTCCCTTTCCCAGTTGGGATCCATTTCCTGTGTCCTGTCCCTGCAGCCCTTGGGCCTCAGTCCCCTCTCCAGCTTCTCCTGGAAGCCCTCTCAGGCCCAAAGGGGCTTGAGCTCTCCCTGTGTCTTCCTTCTGGAAATACATTCTGGTTTTTTCCCATTGTATTCCATTTCAAGAAGTCTTCCCCATTGGAAATTCCAGCCAAGCCCGAGCAACAGGGTCCATAGGAGCTCTGAAATATCTCTGGAAAAGAACGATGCCAAGTAAACACACCTGGAAATCCATCACCTTCTTCCATTTCCCTCCTTTCAAAAATTTCCTGTAAATGTATTTAAGGCACTGCGAGGATTTCAGCTCATTTTTCTCTTGTTCCAGTTTGGAAGGGCCTGAGCCTGGAGATTTCCAGGTGAAATCCTCATTTCAAGGGGACACAAGCCGTTCCAGAATCCCATTTCTTTTTATACGGGGCCAAAATTCCCTTTGGTTTTCAGAGGAGGGAAAACGGAGAAGAAAAGGAAACGGAGAAGAGGAGGAAAACCGGAGAAGAAAGGAGGGAGGAAAACCGGAGAAGAAAGAGGGGGAAAAACGGAGAAGAAAGGGGGGGAAAAACACGGAGAAGAAAGGAGGGGGAAAAACCGGAGAAGAAAGGAGGGGGAAAAACGGAGAAGAAAGGAGGGGGAAAAAACGGAGAAGAAAGGAGGGGGAAAAAACGGAGAAGAAAGGAGGGGGAAAAAACGGAGAAGAAAGGAGGGGGAAAAAACGGAGAAGAAGAGGGGAAAGGAGAGAGGAGAAAACGGAGAAAGGAGGAAAAGGAGAAGGGAGGGGAAAAACGGAGAAGAAAGGAGGGGGAAAAACCGAGAAGGAAGAGGAAAACGAGAGAAAGGGGGCAAAAATTCGCAGAATTGATGGAGGAAACGAGAGAGGGGAATCAACGAAAAAGAACCTGGAAAGCAGCCGAGGACAAAACGTTTAGAAGAAGGAGAAGAAGGAGGAACGGAAGAAGGGGGGAATTCAACGGAGTAAATCAAGGGATTAAAAACGGAGGAGGAGGGAAACAGACAAAGGAAAAGAAAAGAAAGGAAATAACGGGAGGGAATGGAGAGCGAGAACCGGAAGGAAAAGAGAAGGGGCGGAGAGAAGAGAAACCGGAGAGAACGGAGGGGGAAAAACCGGAGAGAAGGAGAACGAGGAAGGGGAAAACGGAGAGAAAACTGGAAGAAATAAATCCATATTCAAACTGTGCTCGCACCTTTAAGCTTCCAGAGTTCAGCCTCAGTTCGAGATAGTGAGCGGACGGACCGTGAAACGAGTCCAGACGCAACGGAGAGAGAGTCTAAGCACCCAAAAAAAACCTCTCCCGCTCCTGTTGGAGCAGAGCGAGACACCTCATCCCCCTCCAGGGGTGGTGCAGCTCCTCGCTGGAAGCCATCAATGACCAATATATTCTAAATAAATCCAAGCCAAGGGAGGGGAGCAAAGAAATCCCAAAAGGAAATGACCTTCCCTGCTCCGGGAGAGGTGACAGACGGGGTTTGTGGGATTTTGAGACTGGGAAAGAAAGGATGGGGAGGTGCCACAGCGGGCTGGGGTATGGGAATGGGATGAGCACAACTCAAGGGTGGGTTTTGGCCACAGCCAGGACAGAGGTAACAAAATCCCCGTTGGCAGGGCACATCCCGAAGAGGGAAAAGAGCAGCCCCAAAGTTCTGAAGGGACCCTGGGTTGGGTTTCACGGTCACATTTTCCAGCCAAAGTTCTGTCCATTCCCGCAGCCCTCACTTGCCTGTGGATGTCATCCTTGGAAGCAACATCCCACTCTCCGAGGCTCCCAGCATAGCCAGGGCTCCATTTATGGGGCGAAGAGGAAGGAGCCGGCAGCCAATTACTGCGCTAATTTAACTAATTACCCACTCCGCATCAGCTTCGCTCCTGGCAAGCTGCAGCTGCTGCTCCCACCAGTAGCTCGTCCTGGCTCAGCTCATCCAAAGCTCTTCTCCCACCAGCCAGGGCCAGAGCTTCCTGAAAAATTTATGGTTTGGAAAGCTCGGAGCAATCCCAGCTCCCTGAAAAAATACTGCGGGATGTGGATTTGGGGAGGAGGTGGAGTCGACGTCTCTGGAGCCCCAAATGGGAGGTGATGGGAGGGTGGGGACACCTGGGCTGCTCCCACCCACCTGCTGAGCAGCACGGGGTCATTCCTGCCCTGGGAATTGTGTCCCACCTTGGGATTGTGTCCTACCTTGGGAATCGTGTCCCACCTCGGGAAATGTGTCCATTTTGGGAACCGTGTCCCATCTTGAATGCCATCGATATTCCACTCGGAATTGTGTCCAACCTCAGGAATTGTGTATCCCGGGATTGTGCCAACTCAGGAATTGTGTCCATTCGGATTCCACGCAGATCTAGGTGTCCATCCTCACGCAATTCGTGTCCCTACCCGAGGAATTGTGTCCTGCCTTAGGGGAATCATGTCCCATCTGGATGGCTCAGAATTGTTGTCCCTGGGATTGCCATTGGGAATTGTGTCCTGGCTTCCAGGAAATCAGTGATCCAGCCTTGGGAATGTATCGCATCTGGGAATCTGTCCACCTTCAGGAATCGTTTCTGCCTTGGAAATTGTCCCATCTCGGGAATTGTGTTCCACTTTGGGAATCGTGTTTTGCCTTGGGAATCATGTCCCATCTTGGGAATTTTGCCCCATCTTGGGAATCATGTCCCTCTTGCGAATCATGTCCATCTCAGGAATTGTGTCCATCTCAGGAATTGTGTCCAACCTCAGGAATTGTATCCCACCTCAGGAATTGTGTCCATCTCAGGAATTGTGTCCCATCTTGGCAATCGTGTCCTGCCCCAGGAATTGTGTCCTGCCTTGGGAATCATGTCCCACCTCAGGAATCGTGCCCATCTCAAGAATTGTGTCCCACCTTGGGAAATTTTGTCCCATCTTGGGAATTGTGTCCTGCTGCTTCAGGAATCGTGTGTCCAGCCTTGGGAATGGTATCCCATCTTGGAAATCCTGTCCCGCCTCAGGAATCGTGTCCTGCCCCAGGAATCGTCTTCTGCCTTGGAAATCATATTTCATCTCGGGAATTGTGTTCCACCTCAGGAATCGTGTTCTGCCTTGGGAATCGTGTCTCATCTTGGGAATCATGTCCCTCTTGCGAATCATGTCCATCTCAGGAATTGTGTCCCACCTCGGGAATTGTGTCCTGCCTTGGGAATCATGTCCCACCTTGGGAATCATGTTCTGCTTCAGGAATCGTGTTCTGCCGTGGGAATTGTGTCCTGTCTTGGGAATCGTGTGCCGCCTTGGGAATCATGTCACATCTTGGGAATTGTGTCCACCTCAGGAATTGTGTCCCACCTCGGGAATTGTGTCCTGCCTTGGGAATCATGTCCCACCTTTGGAATCGTGTCCTGCCTCGCCTGCTCCACCCCACATCTCTGCTCACGCACCCATGCCTTCAGCACTAGGTGCTTTGGTTCTTCCATCATGGGGATCTCCTGTGCAATTCTATGGAAAAATCCTGGAAAAAATGGCAGCAAAGAGCAGGACACACACACAGAGCTGGAATATTTGCATTCCCTTCCTTCCTTTCTCCTGCTGGGGAAATAATCTGGGTGGAAATGAGGTGTCCTGGAAATCCCAAAAACCTTGGGATGGGTTGGTCCTCAGGGCTGTGAGATCTTGGTCAGGTCCATGTCCAGTCTCCTGTGAGGGAGAGACCAAACCTCTCCCCCTTGATCACAACACTCATCTCCTAATAAAAATATATATTTTATTTTAATAATTTTATTTTATAGAATTTCCTGTATTTGGATCCATATCAACCAGGGTTCATCTTGGACAGGTGGCTCAGGGCCGTGTCTGATCTCCAGGGATGGAAACTCCAAACCTCTCCCACTCGATCCAACTCCTGATCATCCATCCCATAAAAATATTTTTAGTTTTAAGTGGAATTTCCTGTGTTTGGGTCCAAATCAGCCAGGATTCACCTTGGACTGGTTGTTCAGGACCGTGTCCAATCTCCAGGGACGGAGACTCCAAACCCCTCCCACTTGATCCAACTTTTGGGCATCTTCCCCATCAAAATATTATAATCTTTAATGGTTTTTATCGTATTTTTTAAGTGGAATTTCCCTGTATTTGGGCCTTTCCGCCCCTGGGTTACTCGGCCAAGCTCTTTGGGTCCAAAAATCCCACAGGGCCTTTCCAAGGACCTGCCAGATTGAATTACGAACATATCGAATTTTGGGAGATGAACCTTTTTTCTTTTTCCGGAATGCAGAAAAAGAGAATGATTTTTTTTTCTGTTTTGTTTTATTTTGGGATCACAAAATACACAACATTCATTTTAATATGGGACACAGAATATTCTGTACATATTAAAACCCACATGACTGCAACACAACCTCACACGGC
>CM019217.1:2314682-2326310 GCA_009741485.1 Malurus cyaneus samueli | reverse complement strand
AGGGAGCTGCAGGGAGCGCAGTTTTTTGGTGATAATTGGATGGGGGAGCTGCAGCGGGGTGTGGTTTTTTTGGATAACGGGATGGGGAGCAACAGGGAGCGCAGTTTTTTGGGGATAACGGATGGGGAGCTGCAGCGGGGTGCCGGCTTTTTTGGGGATAATGGGATGGGGGAGCTGTAGGAAGTGCGGATTTTTGGGATAACGGGGATGGGGGCGATGCAGCGGGGGAGCGGGTTTTTTTGGGATAACGGGATCCGGGAAACGGGAATGGACCTCTGGGAAACGGGAATGGACCACCGGGAAACAGGAAAAACGGGAATGGGCCTCCGGGAAATGGGAATGGGCCTCCGGGAGCTTCCCCGGGAATTCCAGGGGGATCTGGGTGGGAGGTGATGGGATTTATGGATCTATAGAAATGCTCCTGAGGATCCATGGTCTCATTCCAGGTGTGGGAATGGGAGTATATCCCGTGTTTGGATAATGGGGAGCTCGTGATCAACCCCTGCCTGGGTCAGAGCTCTCTGAAAACCCCAGCTGGGATCAGGAAGGGATTTCTCCAATGAATCCATGGAAAAGGAAGCGGGAGACAGGAGCTGAACACGGATAAAAGGGAAAGAAGGAGGTGCAGAGGGTGATTCCCCCAGGGATTGTCCTTGCAGGTGACTCCAGTCGGGTTTTAATGTCACCTTTGGGATCAACCCACCAGGAGTGGGATGTGGAGGGTTTGGAGAGATCCTAAAATCACTTTTTATTCCTGCTTGTGCCTGTGTTCCTCCATTTTCAGAGCGAAAAACAAGAAGATAAAAACCAAGGAATAAAAAGCAGGGAATAAAAGCAAGGAGATGGGAATAGCACTGGAATTGCAGGGACATGCAGCCAGAAATAGGAAGTGGTAAAAAAGTCAAGGATTTAGCAGCTCTTAATTACAAATAAACAAAAAAAACAGCGTTTTGGGACCTGTTAATTTGTGAGCGAGGAGGGAAAGGAAAACCAAAGCCAATTAGGGTTTGCAGCAAATTAATTATTTGCTTTAATAATAAATATGATTAAGTTAAAATGCCAGGGTAAAAAACTTGTGGGAGTCTGCCCGGAATTCTCCTCCTGCGAAACATTTGGGGTGAGCAGAGCTGAAAGGATTGTGGGAATCTCCTGGTTCATCCTTGGAGCTTTTTGTTAACTTTGGCATTTCCTTGAGTCCTAGAGGGGCTCTAACGTGGTTGATCATTAATTAGTGGTTAATCATTAATTAGCATCAATTTATTGCCTTTAATAAAAGGGGATTTTTTTGGGAATTGGTTTCTGTTTAAAGGAGGACAAATCTTGTTACAGATGAGGGGAAGTGGGAACATCTTTGGGGTGGGATTGGTTGGATTTTGGGGTTCTTCTCCCAGCTCAGGGGTGGAACTGCAGTTGCAAAGCCAAGGAGTGCAAAGATGTTCAGGAACACCATAAAATTCATGGAATGGTTTGGGATGGGACCATCCAATCCCACCCCATCCATGGCAGGGACACCTCCCACTGTCCCCAATGTCCAGCCTGGCCTGGGACATTCCCAGGGATCCGGGGCAATCTGGCAATTCCAGCCCAGCCCCTCGCCACCCTCTCAGGCAGGAATTCCTTGCCAAATCCCACCAAAATCTCTCCTTTTACTCTAAACTCATTTCCTCTTTTCCTATCACCTTCCCAGGTAAAAAAAGGAGATATTTGGCTACAGCAGAATTCCCTTAATCCCAGCTCAAATCCTGCGCACGGAGCTGGAAAATCCCTGTCTGTGCTGCGCTTTGAGGACCTCTGGGAAGAGTTTCGGCTCCGTCTTTTTTCAGTCTCCAGGGCTGGCTGATCAATCTTGGAGCACTCGGGATATTTGCATTCCCCACCGGTCCCTGGTGGGAACGACAGAGACGCCCCGAGCACGGAGGAAACGCGGATTCGGAACCAGATCCAGATTTAGGAACGTTTATTTCTCTCTGAGATGGGCTGAGCTGAGATCTCCGAGTTGAGGAGTCCCCAAAGGGTTGAGCTGGAGCCCAAAAGTCCGGGACGAGGCGTTCTGAGGGACAACGAGGCCAACTGGAGAAGGTCCAGGGGACAGCGGCAGCAACGCTCCGAGGTCCGGCAGGCGTGACCTCCACGGGAGGATGGAAAGGGTTGGGATTGTTTAGTCTGGAGGGGAGATGGGTGTGGAGGGAGTGGGTGAAAGGGGACTGGGGAAAAGAGGAGGAGAACCTCTTTCAAAAATCCAGGGATCCAAATCCTGGCGCAGGTTGGTCCTGGTGAGGGGTGGAACTGATCTCAGGAGGGACAAAATTGTGTTAAAGGACCCGGTAAAAATCCCTCTTTTCATAATTTTTTTTTTCTTCCTGGATGTGGTTGGATTCTGATCCTGCTCTGGTGCCCTCATGGAGGGAAACATGGGATGGAAACCCCCAAAGAGATGAGCAGGAGGAGGAATCCAAAGCCGGAAATATTTTGTCCTGTGCAGAGCAAGAGCAAACATCTCTGGGCCAACAACATGGTGGGAAGGTCTCCCTGCGGTGACATCTCTGTGGAAGAAGGAGAAGAAAAGATGGAATGGGAAAATCCGTTTCCTGGTGAGTTCCAAGGCCTTCTCTCCATGCTCTCCATTCCCATTCTTCTCCACTTGAGGTGTAAACTTTGCAGGAATTTGGGAAAATCCATTCCCTGGTGAGCTCCAGGCCAATATTTGGGTGGCAACAGGGATCCAGTGCACAACTTGATGGCAGAATGCACACCCGTGTACAGCAGGGTACAATTTTATAGGTTTCAGGAATTAGCATATCTATCTAGGATTCCCCAATAAATACAAATTTTATAGGTTTCAGGAATAAGCATATCTATCTAGGATTCCCCCAATAAGAATACAGTTTTATAGGTTTCAGGAATAGCATATATATCTAGGATTCCCCAATAAGAATCTTACACAAATGAGTAATGTCCCCCTATTCTAATGGATCCCCCCGAGAATGAGGCCAGAGCCCAGTTTACCAATGTTCTGGAAAGGCTTCACCCAATGGCTGAGCTCGGTTTAAGATAGCACTAGGGCACACTGAGCCCTTCCTGGATGTTTGGTCTGTGCCCAGCAGAACTCCTAAACTTAAGATGGAATATCAAGCTTCAGGAAATACAAGCATTGTGGACTAAGGGGTCAGGGGGCAATGCGTAGAGGGTACAGAAAGTGTAAAAATGGAAAAGCAAAAATCAATGCAGGCATAAATGAAAAGCAGATAATTGAGGGCAGGTGGAGTGAGTGCTGGGGAAGATGGCTGTTTTGGAGCCTAATTTATTGAGAAGGTGGCTGAAGCCCCAGGGTTGGGATGGCACTGGAGCAGGAAGTTTCCAAATTCTCTCTGTTGTGCGAGTAACTGGCTAGCAGGGCAGTTGCTTCCAGCCAGTCACCCAGTCACCCAGCTGAGTTCTAGGGGGGTTGACATTGCATCTTCAGCCTTATGCCACAAGTCATAATCATGTTGAGAGGCTGTAAAAAGTAGGACAATGTTCAAAATGCCCACTGCTCAGAGGAACAATATAACTATTGCCTGTTGACACTGCCTTCCTGTAAATAATGCTCTGAGCATCTGATCTCAGTTTCTATTTTCCAATATTTTTAGAGGATAATGTGGAGAACCTAATGTAAACAGCATTCTTTTGAGCAATTAAATTTATGTCCACTGAACTGTGGCTGCTCCCCAGGACCCACAGGTTTCTGTTTGTTTGGCTGGTTTTTTTTGAAAATGTCCTTTGAAAACAAACTTAAGTTTCTTGAGGATAAATACCCTCATGCATTGGTAATTAATCATTGATTGGTAGTAGAAAAGGAGCGGTCACAGTCCCCATTTCCTCTAGAGTGGGTAATCAAGTTGAGCACTGTGATTATGGTGGTTTAGATCTTGTCTGCTCCCAGGAAAGCAGCCCCTTTTGTCCAGAACTGTCTTTTTTTTGGCTGGTAAACACTGTACTTCTCATCAGAGCTGATCTTACACTACTCTAATTGCAAGTAAAGGATTTTGCTGGCTGATTCATCCTCTTCTGATTGTTCCATGTCTTTGATCTTCTGGATCGCTGATCAGAGCGTCACGTCTTTTGCTTCTTGGCTAATCCATTTTGCCAATAGATCTGACAAAATGTTTGGTTCCCAGATGCATTCCTGATTAGAGCAGGCCAGGAATTTCCTGACAAAGCATGCTTTTTTGAAAAAAAACGCCAATTTTAAAATCTAAATGCTTTGTAGATGTGTCTCTCTTTGATGCCTTTTCAGTGAATAATAGGAAGGTTTCTTGCTTTTGGGATTTTCTCCAGACTGAATTACTGTGAGTTTGAAAGTCCAAAAAAACTCTGGTCTGAAAGGGGCTCGGGGGGCTGCTGTACTCCTTACTCTGTGGCAGTGGCTTCCCTGGGTGGCTCAGATAATGTGACAGCAGTTTGTTAAGTCCTGTGGAGCCAGAACTCACTGTGAATCCAGCTTTTAAATTTCATATAAAATGTTTCAGATCCCTGAAAACACTGACATTTTTTTGGTCAGCGTTTTGAAATGTCACATTCCAGTTGAATCTCATGCTTGGTGGGAGATGGAAGAATACCTACATTCAGTCCAGCTGTACTCCTGAGAGCTTTTCCCAGTCCTGCAAAACCTGGAAAGGCAACTTTAAAACATGGAATTGCCCTGGTTGAAGAGTAAATCAAAATGAAGAATTTTGAAAAGAAGATTTTGTCTTGAGCTACAGAGCCTTAGAGACAGAATGGCTTTGTTTATGAAAAAGCCAGGCATACATAGGAACTTATTACGGTAAAGCAAGCATGAATGGTGCCATTGGCTCTGTCCAGGAGGGTCTGAAAAGGACAGCAAGTTCAATCTCAACATCCATTAAATCTTTAACCTTTCTTGCTATCTTAATGGAGGCTGGTGGAAGAGGAAGTGGGAATATTTTAATAGATTTGAAGTGCTCCCTTCAATGAATTATTTTTTCTGTGAGAAGATGAAATCATCGCTGTATGGACACATTATGGTCTGCCTTATTTAAGAAACAGTCATAACGGCACAGCCACAAAGCTTTATATGGCTTCTTTATTATTTTGCTCTTGTTATTGTGCCTTGCAGGGACTACACGAAGAAATCAGAGATCAGCAGAATGCTAGCGCTATTGTGGAGCCTTTGTGTAGATCGTGTGGCAGTAAATAATATGAACAATATTGTTCACTGAATCCCATCCCTCATTATTTGGGGCCCATTTCCTCAGCAGGCTCGTCCAACACACACTGCTAGGGACAAGTTGGTATAAACATTGAATGATGCATGAGAATAAAAGAATTATACCTCTTTGTGGAAGAAAACCTGCCTGGGCCCAAATATGAACGCGAAGATCACCACAAATGCAACCTCGTATCTACTTGTCTAAACGACCTATTCATTTTTGTTCAATAGCACTTTCAAGATATCAGGGTTGTTCTGTAACCCCTTTTTTTATAAACTCAAGTCCACCATCAATAGCACACCAAGGGCTACTAGATTTTGTTGACTCACTTCTTTATAAGCACTCTACTTGATATAATATGAGCAATAATACATGTATTATGTAGGATCCCAGAGCTCCACATTCCCAGCTTAAAAGCTCAGTCAGTTTTCAGTTGTATCTCCTTACCTAATGCCATGATAAGAATCAAAGAAAGGGATACTAAAAACAAATTCAGTCCACATCTATGTGAGATCTGGAAAAGATCCACTTAATTTGAATCTTTTTTGCAGACGGGACCTGCCTTTGTCTCAGAGCGTGGGTGCGCTGGCATCCCAACCTGGAGGAGATAACCTGAGTCTGGAGGATATTTTAGGAGCCTGATAGACTTCATGGATCATAAAGAAGTGATACTTACTATGTGCTATTGCAAAAGAATGGCCAAGGAGCCCTAGGCCAGGTGGAAACAGGTGACACAGCAGGATTCAACTACCATCTCAAACTGCCAATGCCTTTCCTTAATGCCCCTTACACTTAGCATCCTGCAGGAACTACATTCTGGTGATTTAAAGCTCTTAGTGAGGCAGGGCAAGCTACAATGTGGTAATATCTTTCGTCAGATGGCATTTGGTTAATTTTAGTCTTAAAAAAGTGCCTCGCTGGAAACGTGGACTTAACCAGAGACTGAAAATACAGATATGATTTGTGGTTTTGTCTAATTCCCAAGCCTAAATTGCACTTTGAAAACTCAGAAAAGGTTTTTTTTTAATCATAATTTGGCTTGCATTCAAGATTGAATATTGATACATCCTGTCAACTAAGTTCACCATTGCTGTTTCTCTTCATTCAGGATTTTCTGTCACTTGCAATGAGGCCAGTAGGGTGCTTAACATTTTTCGTACTGTAAGGATTATGAAACCAAGATTTTGTAATAAATTTATCTTAAAGAACATAAATTGTTCATCGTAAATGTGTCTTTATTCTTCCACCAGCAGGCACAACAAATGCTTATCATATCAATAACACTTAGACCAGCAGGTAATTAAAAACCAAGAAACCATATCTTACATGCATTATGCGCTCCTGCCCCAGGTATCTTAGATGTTATACATTGCAGCTGACGCTATTTTATATTCTGATAATGCAAAGACATGATTTGCATTGTTATAACTCTGGTTTTCGATTACGTCTAGAACGAAAACATCTGTTTGCAATAGTGCTGTTTACAAATGATATCTGGCACTTGGGGGGAGGCAGGCTCAAGCACGGAGGAGCAGGGTGTATTAAGGGTAGTTAATTAAAGAGTTCCTTTATTTTGATAATTCCATGGGGAAACTGTCCGTGATTGCAAGTTGTGAAGAAAAACAAAACATAGACATGGCATTTGCTATTTGTGCTTGTTGCTGGTTTAATGCTATGTGATCACTGTCCATAATCTGTAACAGGTAGAGATGGAGGAAGACCCAGATGAATGTTGCTACAGCTATATTGAAAATTAAAACTGCTTCTCCGTATCAAAGTAATGAAGAGCAAATTTCCAGTGGCAGAATAGCTCGCAAAATATACAACACAAGAAAAAAATAAAAGAGCTGAAAAATGATAACTTATTTTTGACTTTTCTTTAGCATCATGACAAGAAATAATCTTCATGTAGGCAGGAATCAAATGTATGTCGCCACTCAACTACAGCCCTCTCTTCATTTTGGCAAACCATAAAACTGTTTTCTGATGTAGGAAACAGTTTTACTTCCTAATGTATGGTTAAAAATTTCAACATGCAAAGGAATTTTATTGTTTGTTTTGATAATGTTCTTTTTTTCTTTTTTTCGTTTTTTTTTTTATAAGTCTGTTTTGTGAAAAAGCTATTTTCCTGTAGGAGCCCCGTTTCAGGCTAGCAAGTTCAACAGCTCATTCGCTAGCTTCTAGAACTCCTGGCTTCCGGTAGTAACACACTGCACTAGTGGCATGCTTCCTCTATACTAACAGCCCTACAGCATTTTGTGTCACTCTGTTCCCCTTTCTTGCGCTGAGACATGGGCATCGAGCCACCTATCTTGTCCCTGGATCACTGACATTTGGTGTTGTTTTTAAAAATAACACACTCCACTGCACTCTAAATACCCCTTAACACAAATTTCAGTTTTTTTTACTAAAATGCTACTCTGGTCTTACATGTCATAAAGTGCAATATAAAGTGAGTGGGTATTCAGCTGACTGATTAGTGCTTTGTTGTACAAGGTGCAAGAGCTTTCATTTTCCTTTCATTTTTCAGTGCATAAGGTACCAGGATGAGGGTGCTATACTTGGCTTCTTGGATGATGCACATGGACTGTCAACATTTGTTTGCAATAGTCCTGTTTAAAAAAAAATATGCTATCATATGATCGTAGAACACAAGAGATACACTGAGTGCCAGCCAATTATGCTATCCAGAGAGCCAGAGTAGAATTTTTTACACTTTTCTGTTGGGTAGAGGTAAGCAGGAAATCAGTATCCAAACAGAACAGGTATGGATGTGGGTAATTATTTATTTTAAGGGGTGTTTTAGAATTAACTGACTGCCTTCCCTGTGTTATTTCTGTGTTGATGACTATTTGGCACTCCCCTGGGCCTGGGACCAGTGCTGGGACCTTCTTGTCTATCAAATGTATAAAGAATAACCTAGGAGTGCTCTACAAGGTATGGAATTCACCTAATCAAATACAGGCAATGAGTGCGATGAAGAAGAAGTGTGGTGCTAGTTTTCTGCTGGAGATAAATACCATGATAGTTGTTTCTGCTTTCCTTGTTCAAGTGTAGATTGCCAAGACGATGCAAGAAAGCACCACCTTGAGCTGTTCCACAACTTTCTCAATTTCAGTATTCGAATATTGGTGTATTTGAAACAATACAGATCACTTCTCATTTCAAATATGTTGGTACACAAACTGCATCACTTCTCATTTCAGTATGTAGATACAGAATTGACCACTTTATTCTGAGGATAAACTCTTCTACAATTACCTCTTTGTGCCAGCAAGCAGATCTTACTGCATTTGTCTGGCCTCACGCCCTGTCAACCATTTATTTTGTTTGCCAGGTCTGTTCTTTGTTTGCCCCCTCAGGGCTAGATCTTCTCTGTTTTTTCTTCCATAAGGTTCGTTTAGAGACCTTAAGGCTTATAACACAAACTTCTCCCTCAAGCCTTTGGTTCTTTTTCCTGTCGTTTCTGAATGTGCTCCACATTGCCATGCACAACTGAACCATGCTATTCCCAGTTGGCCATCCCCCTGTACAGCAGCAAAATCCCTACCCTAGTGTTTGATATCCCCTCTTTTTTGATGTCAGGGCCTGAAGCAACTCCTCACATTACTCAGTCTGACAAGTCCCATGTAGCATCCCTGAGTTCCTATCCAGTAGGTGGGATCTGCCTCCTGCCCTTTGTCATATTTCAAGGTTTTTTTCCAATGCATCGAAGCCACTGTGCCATGCATTTAAAATCTTCTGTAAGGGCAAGTGTTCTCCTCATTATTTTCTACTCCACTAATCTCTGTAATGCACAGACTTTGTTGACAATGATTGTAAATCCTAGTTTGGAACTATATTCAAAACTTCACCTGAAGATGATCAGGGTAACAATTAATCTATGATATATGAGATCACTAGTGTCATCTTTTGAAAGGCAGCCATAAAATTTCAAAAGCCCTCATAGCTCTTTTAAAGTTGATGGCAAAAATATAAGTGACAAATAATTTTCTTTATTGTTTTCTCTGAAAGGCTTTGGGAAATAGTTTATCTGTTTATTAAACAGTTATGACTGGAATCAAATTATTTTGATTTATTGAACTAAGCTTCAAGTTATGCATAGATTAGTATGGCTTCTAAGCAATTGTGTGGACAGCCCTGAGGGACTAGTAATGAAATATCAAAACAGGAAAATTTCAAAATAAGAAATTGTTCTTCATGTCTAACTTTCCAAAAAGCTTTCTCTTTAATTATATTTGCTCTGTAACAGATTTCTCTACTCAGTTTTCATTTGTTCATCTCTCCTGTTAGCAGATGAATTCTTTCTTTTTTTCCCTCATCACATTACTGGTCACAGGCATGTCATAACATGATTAAGCTTTTCTGGGAATAGTGCAGCGTGGAAAGTGTGATCGGAAAAGATTTGACTGTTCAGTTTAGTCTAACATCATGCAAGGCAGGAAATGTCTGAATGTTTTAATGAAAAACAGAAGAAGGTTAAATCTTGTGAGAATGTTGGAACTTTTAATTCTGAACCATTAAAAATTACACACTCCAAGACACTGTAATATTGAGTTGGGGTTCAACATTTCACGTTGCTTCTAAAGCTAATTGTAATATTTCCTATTTTTTAAAAAATTCTATATTCCTAAAAAAAATATTTAAAGACCTTTTGAATGTGTTCTTTAGACTCAAGAAGGAAAATTTGCTACATGCAAAGATGAAACAGGCATGGAACTAGAGAAAAGGAAAAATTAAAAGAAAAATTGTATTTACATCAGGAAAATGATGTCCTTTTATGTCAGAAAGAAATCTCAGTTCCACCGAATGGGCTCTGGTGTGTTTCATCTGCTGCTCTCAACCTGATGTTTACTGTGCAGGGACAAAGCTTCATCCTCATCAGAGCAGATGAATGGGATTTTTCTGGTATGGGGAGTAGATATCTCCTTGATTGTACTGTGAGGTGATTTGTGGGGACAGTCATGCTTTGGACTGAAAAAAACCCAATATAAGCAAACACAGAGAAGAGCTTGGCTTACACAGTGTCTGCCATAAAGAGCTGCCTTTGTTTCTGAGTAGCTCTGTCCAGTCTTTGACATCTCCCTAGGGAGAAAGCTGACATGTTTTCGACTGCAGGTTTCTCTCTGGAACAGGAAAGATATTCTGTGAGGATATTCTGCAGATTTTTATTCCAGCTGTGCCCCTTTAGATCGCATTATGAACCCTCTGCATGATTGTGCTGTATAATGTTGTGAACCTAGTGCCACCATTTTTAAACGGAATTAAAATATTTGATGGAAATTGATATTTTTGTCTAAATTGGTGCTACATTTTATCACAGCATACTTTGCTTTCATTTTATATGTTTGCTTTCTGGAAGTATGAACAGTAGGCTGAATTATTCTGATAATGACTTCCACTATTTTCTGCATGTTTTTTCAATTCTCCATTGTGAAAAAGCAGAGAGTTTTCCACTTTTCCATCAAAAAACTTCTAAAGATTAGAATTTCAAGGTACCAAATGAGTGCATTTTGAGTTTGAATTTCCATATATAAAATGGAAATAACGCTTTTCCCCCAAAAAGAAGAAGAAGAGGAAAAGAGATATGGGGACATAGTCCCTGACTCTCAACCACAACAACAGAAGAAAAGTGATCTATCAGTAGAAATATATTTTATTGTTGCCTGTAATCTGTGTTTTCCATTTACACCAATTTCTGAGCAGACTGGGGCCTATTTTCCATTTGTTGTATGTGAGCAACTCCCATTGTTGAAAATGGAAGTTATTTGTAGCATCAAAGAGGAAAACGTGGTTAGAATGTGACTGTAACTGGTTTTTTTCCTCTAATTTTCTGTATTGTGTGTTATTATTTTGTGGCGTGCCATATTTTTTTTCTGCAGTGTTTCTCATATTCTGAATAAGGTCAGCTTGCAGTAATTTCAAGAAGAAAGGCATCTTTTGGCTGTAGTGTGCTATCATTTCAGGGCTCTCTGCAGGCAAACTTGCAGATCAGGATCGTTTTTTTCTCCTTCAGTTTGGTCTGTTTTACTTTGTTAAAGTCATATTGATGGTCCAAATGATCTTTGCCCAGTTTCTGAGTTTTAGGACAAACTGGAAGCTCACAACAGCCCTTCTGGTTCATATAATCAATTTGAGGTTTGTAAGGTTTTTTTTTTTTTTTTTTTTTTTTTAAATTTAATTTTTTTTTTAGATTTTTTTTTTTCAACCTGGTAAAGAGGCTTATCACATCTAGAATAAACTAGAATGGATTTCTCATCTGGGGGTGGAGGTAGGTGGGAAGCACCACGTTTTGATTACCAGGGAGATGCTGCTAGTGATTGAAATATTCTTTGTTTTTTTCACAGAGCAAGTTATTTTTTTTTTCCCCAAACTACTGTGCAGATGCAGAATGATCAAACCTTGTGACCTTTATTGA